>JANTOQ010076681.1:0-17025 GCA_027564595.1 Bythotiara depressa | reverse complement strand
ACCTGGTTTCCCTTTCCCCTTTTCTCAGTACGCCAATTTGTATAAATTCTCACCAGTTGTTTCAGGCAAAGTGAAACTACCATAATCAGACGATGTATGAACGTCAAAATTTTTCGGGCCTCTGCCCTGAACACCGTTGGGAGGCTTACAGCGTCCCCAAATCCGCCAGCTGTTGGTCTCCCTCGCTTCGCTCGTTATCAAAACAGCCGATACGATTAATTTTCCTTATTTTGATCCCTGTAACACAATGTCCACTTTGTTTTCTCGCATTGGTATCTCAAAATGGCAGATGGCGGAGGTTTTAAGTTGTTGCATGCTTTTCTGGTGATGGTGAAGAAAAATGGTTAAGATCTAAAAGTAAAAAGAAGATGAAATGAAAAGGAAGCGACATAGTATAATATTCCATTTTGTATCATTTGTGGGCGAATTGCCGTAAGGTTCTGCATCATGCATCTCCCGCCACAGGGGAGACATGGCGAGATGCTTATCGCACATGTCAGATAATTTAGGTGCGTGCAACACCGCGCATGAGGCTAAAATCATATGGCCTGGACTGCATGTCTATAAGAGTTAAAGAAAAGTTAAATTGAATTGCTTGCATCACACTTAATAAAGACTTTTAAAATATTCAAGACTGTACTTCAAGATCAACACTATAAAAAACTGATAAATAATATATAAAAATTATAGGTTTGTATACTTGTATGGTTGCTGTTTGCTATGCTTTATGCACTAACTAAAGTTATCATCCAATCTAAATTATGGAAATATATGTTTATGCTCTATATAATAAAAAGATTATTTTTCCATTAAAAATGATATTCAGTACAGTCCGGGTTGTTGAAACATTGATTGAAAACAATAAACATCTGGATTGAATAAATAAAAATAAAATATTTTTTACAAAATTAACAATCATGAAAGACGATTATAACTTGACTGAGTTTATGATAAAAAATAAAGTATGGGCATTCATGATGTCGCATGTTTGGTTGAACTGTTTGACAGGAGTTATGCAGTGTACACATAGTGTGTATCATCCCTCCATTTATAAAAATTGTCCCTTAGGTTCAGAGCTGGCAATGCAACTTTACAAGTACGGGAGGGAGCCAGTTTATACTGTTACCCCTGTTCAGTACCTCTGTGAGGGGATCCATGCTGGGGGAAAATTTGAATATAGAGCCTGCAAGATTGGCTAAAATTGTCTTTCCGGGCCTTTAGAACACATTTGCAAGTCAACATAATTTTAGCAATTTTTCAGAGCCATATCCTGATACCAGATTGGCCAATTGATTGATGTTACAATTATTACAACTAAAATGCCGCCCTATTAAATTACATACAATAATTGTTTAATAATTTGGGGGAAACTAGTTTTCACAATTACATATACAAAAATAATAAAATATAAAACTTTGTCTTGACTAAAATATGGAGTGGTTATGGCCCCTTGGCCAACCCCCTTAGCTTGCCAATATGCAACCTATTCCTTTTTTTCTGGCAAACCATTTCCAAATAGCTGTACTAAAATTAAAAACAACTGGTGTCTTCCCGTTAACTATATAATTACAAATTATAACAGAATTGGGAGTCATTAACACACAAAAACACAATGTAACATTTACCCGCCCCCTATTTATAATAAAAATTCTTCATGCCCCAGTAAGGGCATTTTGGGGGATTTTCATCCCCCCTTTAAAGGGGGGGGGGTGGTGTACACTTTGGTACATTACTGAATTTTCAAAATATGGTATCATTTTTGCATAACTTATTAGCATGAATCAGCATTATGTGATTAACCTTGTTATAGGCAACAATGAATCACAGAGAAATGCAGCCATGTTAGCTGCAGCCGCAGTCCGAGCTGCTGCTGCTGCATCAACCCGAGGCAGAGGTGGTTTCCCAACACCAAATTCCATCGGAATGAACAATTATCCATTTGGTCTCCGTGGGTTATCTACAAATTCTGACCAGATGCCCTCACCATTTCCTTCGCATGGGCTCCAATCACCTGATTTTAGTGGAATAATGTCACCAAATAAAGATATTGGTGTCCATAGCATGAACCCATCACCTGTAAGTCAAGGTAGAGGAACTCCACGGAATGGAAACCCACCACCCTACTCACCTATGCCGCATAGTAATGACAGCAATCATAGTGGTGGGTCTGGATCTATAAAAGGCTCAATGTCTAACCTTTCTAACATACCTAAGCATGGTACACCAAACAAACCTGATGATGTATCCTTAAACCAAGGATCAGTGGGAAACAATTTCTCTAATTCGAATGAAAGTAAGTAGACTGAGAACTAATTTTCTTTTTATCAGGACTTTTCCTTTTGTACCAGATCATTCAGATATCTCTCCTACCTGATGTTTTTCTATGAGCTGTTTGGGTGTCCTGAATGTCTTTTTATACATAGCTATAGAAAGTCTTGGTTCTTATGTACCATCAATATTTCCCTGTAGTCCCCAAGAGATATACTTTTATTTTCTCTTTGCTGCATTATACCAATCTTTTCTAATGTCAATATATTTGATTTTTTTTTGTTTGTGGTCCTTTTCCTTTTTTCCATTATATTTATTTGTCTCATTGATTCTATCTAAATTTCATTATGTGTTCATATTTTTGTGAAAGGTAAAGTATTCAATATTATGTTATATTTATGGTAATTTTCTGTTTTAGAGAAAAAAAATATTTCCATTTTATTTTGAAGTCATCTCATGTGAAATTTGTCACCATGCTCTTATGTGTTCACAGTCTTAACCTTTAAATAGTGCTATCATACAACA
Source organism: Bythotiara depressa (assembly GCA_027564595.1). Classification (NCBI taxonomy): domain Eukaryota; kingdom Metazoa; phylum Cnidaria; class Hydrozoa; order Anthoathecata; family Bythotiaridae; genus Bythotiara; species Bythotiara depressa. The sequence continues at coordinate 14,232 of JANTOQ010076681.1, read as the reverse complement.
GGACAAGTGTGTTAAATAAACATATTTGTATTAGTTGTTATGCTGTTGCTACATAAACAAATAAAAATAATTATCCAGTTGATTGTTGGCAAGATATCTTACAGTCAGTGAACAGTCATCTGGAAAAATATTCTGTAACATGCAGTATATGAGAAATGATAACACCTTATTTCTTTTCATTTCTTGATGGCAGAATTGTTTTTAAGAAATTTAAAAAATCTAATTTATCTCTTAATAATGCTGCTAATAACATTATTTGGTGAAAAATATAAACATAAACGTTGCTAAAGTTTTTATGTTTCCTCCATAAATGGTGATGGCCAATTGGACACTTTACCAAATGTTTATCATATCTCCATTTTCATCAGACACATGTAAATGTGTTATTTATATATACTATTATTTTATCACAACACCTGTGTTATTAAAATTAATTATCATTACAATAAAATGACATTGAACAGGTTTTTAAAATGTCCTTATTGTACTATGTACCCTTAAACCATGTGAAATTACCAATCCTTTAGAATATGTAGTGATCTGTGGATGTATGTGCCATAATATATAATAATTGTGTTTCTCTCCGGCTGTTTATAAGTAGGCATGTCCTGTTAAATCTCTCAGTGGAGTTTTAAGATGTCCGACGTGGCCATTTGTTTCATGTAGACAGTGTTTCAGACGTCTAGACAACCATTCTTAATTGCTTGTTTTATTTTTGATGTTTTAAATATTTAGTATGATGCTATTTAAAACATTTTTTAAATACTTCATATGAGCTAATAAAAACATGAAGTGGTTCTCTTTCCACTTCCTAATATTAATATTTTATCAGTACATTGTTGCTATGGTAATGACAATCACTCTATGGTAATGACAATCCCTGCTAAACAAACATAAAAAATTGAATTAATTGGAATGGATGTGACAATAATTAATGAACAAATGTTTAGTTGTTTCAGGAAATCAAGATAAAAGTTTAATGTTATTATAGGAATTTAAAAACAGTTAATTTGATAAAACTCCAGTTTTTCTTGTAGTTTCTGATCTTGATCTTTTTCCCACAGGTTCTCCCCAGTCAAGTTCTGTGATTAATTATTAATCAGATTGTGTTTTCATTAAGAGATGGTTTTATAAATAGTATTCATCTTTTGTTACACAACACATCAATGGAATTTGTGGTAGTGTCAGGGGGGATGTCACCTCTGATGTAGTAATAATATCCTGCTTTTTTAGTTTAGGATTTCCTGTCAATAAATGTTTCCAGTGTTAATATTTTTTTAATGTTTTTATTACAAGAAAACATATAAATAATTGTCTGAATATACTGAAGTTTTTCTTTCCACGTAGTCTGATGTTACCTACTTTTTTCTATTTATTCTAGATATACAAAATGAAATAAGTAGTCAACTTCCTAAAGTGACTATGAAAGATGAAGCATCGTCGGAGAGTAAAGATATAAGTGGTATTATTCTCAACTTTATTTTTACTGTAACGGAGAACAGATGTTTGTTGTAACTTATTGTGATATGATTTGTATCATTTCAAGAACTAATAATATTTAAAATTGGGAAAAAAATATTAAAAAGTTTGGGAAGCTTAACTGTTGTAGCTTCATATTTATCTAGTTGTTATCTAGTAGTATAGTTTGTTGTGTTATTATATTATATATGATATATTATATTTTTATATTTATTTCAGTTTCTGATATCAATCATGTTAATAACAGCTCACTACTGATTGCAGGCAGTGCCAGCAAGTTGTCAGCTCCACTTACACCCGTTTTGTCATCCACTGCTTCTCCAGCACCATCTCCATTTCAAGAAGATTTGGATATTGATACGTTGAGTCCCTCTTGGCCACAAACACCAGCTTCACCAGTGAGTTTCTACGCATTTTAAATTGCACATAATTCTCATATTTCAGGGCGCGAAACAACGGCCAGACATTGGACATTCAAAGCAATCAGAATAAACAATTGTCCAAACAAACAAATGTTTTTAAGAAGTTTTATCAGGACATTGTCCAGTCAAACTCTGTCCATGAGCTTTAATATTCTTAGGAAAAGAATACATACATCTTTTTTTCCTCTGCAACTTTGCTGCTTCATTCCTAGTACAGAAACAAATGACAAATGGAACTTCCACATTTAGATCATAAAGTGTATTCTTACATGTTTATTCTTAAAAATAAACAGGTTGCCTAGACGCTGAACTATACTTCCTGTGATCTAGAAGTTAATGATAAATGAACAGCCAGTGAAATAAAGCAGCTTGTTTTCCAGGTTAAATTTATTTTTGAAGCTTGTAAATAGACCGTTAAGTTAATCACTATATGGCTTTTTTAAGTTAGAAAATTAACTAAACTTTCTGTTAAGCAGAAGTGAATGATAAATTAAAAGCCTGTAAAACAAATAAATAAACAACTTCTTTTCCAGGTCAAATTTCTTCTTAAAGCTAGCAAATAAATCGTTAAGCTTTTTTAAGCTAGAAAATTGTAAAGGCTGTAACCCTTTAATGCATATTGTCCCCGGAAAGAAATCAAATCATTGGTCATTTCTTTGCTATTTTGCTCTTTTTCCGGGGGTTAATTATTGGAAATATAATATTAAAAATTTTTGTTAGACACTGAAAGGACTCCCTGGTTCTTCATAAAATTATAAAGGTTATCGATTAATATAACCGGGGGTTATGCTTATGAATTAAGGGGGTAAAGTGTCACTTATAGCGGCTGCAAAAACTCACTCGCGACCGATTTTCTAAGCTATAAAATCGCTAGAAATCGTAGTAACAGCCGTAAAATCGCTAGAAATCGTAGTAGTAGCCGTAAAATCGCTAGAAATCGTAGTAGTAGCCGTAAAATCTTACTCACAACATTTTATTATTTAGTTTTTAAATAAAAGATCAAAGCTACGCATAGTAGATTTTGAGCGTGCGCGTGTGATCATACGCCCAAAACAGAGAACCCTGTAATGCTAATAATCTCACTAATACTGTAGCTGAATAAAAAACAAATGGTTAGAATGTTTAACAGCAGGGAAAATGACAACAGTATTCCATGTAAAATTCCAGACAAGAAACCTGCCTGGACATTGACCATCTATGTTTAAATCGTTATTTCGCGTCCTGTATTTTAGGAAATATAAATATTAGCAATGACTCGATTATGTTCTAAAAATAAATAGGATCAACTTTCAAAACAGTACCATTTCAGATGTTCTTTCTTTTCCAAATACAACCTGAACAGTGCATTGAGGTTAATTGCTGGCTGATTTCTTTAAGATAAACTGAACAGTGCATTGAGGTTAATTGCTGGCTGATAAACATGAAAAGCTACGGAAGAGTTCAGTTGCCAAATAAACGTTTACACCGTTTATATATGTCCCGTACACTATGTTCATCTGAATCTCTTGGTACCCGTGGTCAATGTTGTTTTTATATGTCCCATACACTATGTTCATCTGAATCTCTTGATCTAGATTAATCATAGTTTGCACAATTAAATTGTCTTTGACCACAGCGGGGTGTACATCACCTAATGTGTATGTATTAAGAAAGCTTATAAGTCCATCCTTATTTAAAAAAATAGAATTATACAATAATATAGCCCTAGAACATTTATTGCAATGCGTAATTTTATCATTTTATTGCTTTCAGGCTGTTCTGTCATGAGGGAATTTAACCATATTAGACCTAAGGTTTTCAAAGGGACTGTTTAGGACTAGGTGGCGAATGATTTTTACTATATTTCAAGTTATATTTTATTTTATTGTACGTGAGGTTAAGTCCGTAGCATTTGCGCATGTTTATAAAAGTTCCAAAGTTCCTATGCTTTTCCCAGGAAACAATATGCAGAGAATGAGTAAATATTTCTGAATATCGTTCGTTTCTTTTTATTAATGCATGAAATATACACCGTGTTTGTTTTGCAAACAATTCCTTTTTTTATTTGCAAAGAGAATAGAATTTCCTAAGAGTGATACATTTATATTTACTTCTTAGTATTTCTCTTATGCTAAAACATGGTTTGAATGAGATTTTTTACATGCTGCAGACGAACAATTCTGGTTTTACCGAGTTCTTACTTGCCGCGAAGAGAGTTTGTACATTAAAACATTGTTTTAACTGGAAATTACATACCACAAACGAATATTTCTTACTTTGAAAATCTTTTACCGCGGTTTTTCGTACCACGAAGGAAGATTTGTGGATATTAAAGCGTGAAAATTTCAGCGAGTTTTTTTCTATGGTTCAAACGTTATCACAAAAATTGTTACAGGGGACAGGGCAACCTTATTGGTTAGGGTGTGGGGGATTCTAATCTAAATCAGAGTATACCTGTACTAGGAATGCCAGAGAAAATGTTTATTACTCTAATTTTCATTTCACCCCCTGACCAATAGAGTTGATACCCTGGCTGAAATTAAGCTTTTGCCTACGATTTTGTGTGTGCAGAATATGGAAAAGAATGAGAAAAATTTAACTTTTTAAACAATTTTAACTTCTTTTCAGAACACACAAAGAGTACTGCAATCACGAGCTTCTCCCAGACACTTTGACCAGGTAGGAATAATCTGTTAGTTGACAGTACTTTGAGTTGAAATTACATCTAAAAACGGCGATGTTTGATATCCTGCACACTAGTCATAGTATTCATAAAATAAAACTCTTATTTAGCTATCAAAAGTATATGATCAAATAGAAGACGACGAGAAAAGGAATTTTCTAGACCGATATTTGGCTTTCATGAGCGTCAATGGTAAGAGTATATTTACTTAAATAGGTTACAAGATAGTGGTACGGTTCTTCTTGTTTCTATATCGCATAAGACTACACGCTTACTAGGGAAGGTTTGTGTTATTAGAAAACTGAAAATAATAAATCAACGCAATGAGAATTATTAAAAAGTAAAACCGCTAACAATACGTTATTCAAACCCTGTAAAGTTATTGGTACGCGTGTTTGCATTCGTGCCACGTACTCAGAGCGCATATGTTTACTGGCTTTCATTGAAAACTTGCACTTTAGTTGACTTTATCTAGAAAAAACACCAATTATCTTGTAAATGATTTGTTTACCTCCGGTTTTGCTCTTTTTATCTTTGCTCATATCAACCATATTATGTTTATATACCGTACCTTGGATCAGTCTTGTTTATTAATTTTAAGATAATAAAAATATTACAAGAGAAATAAAACGCGTACACATAGTTCATCCAATATATTCTCGTGGAGCGAAAACCATTTATTCAATTGTGTTTGATCGTTTTGTTATTTTGAGAACAGAGTTCCCTGATTCACACTTTAGCTGCATTACAAGATGTAGAGCCATTTCAGCAATGACCTATCATTGAAACGTGTGGTTGTTACTTGTAGAAAAAACTTCTTTACTAGGTACTCCTGTCACCAAGGTACCTGTAGTCGGTAAACAGCCCCTGGACCTGTACACGTTGTTTCGAGCAGTATGTGAAAGAGGTGGAATACAAGAGGTATTGTGATTATTATGACCCGTATACATTTGTATTTAGTGTAAACGTATATTGAACATGATTGTCTTCTCTAATCCCTATATACAAAAATGTGCAAATTAATAAAAGCATTTACTGCTTAATGTGCTGTACGGAATGAGTAAACTCTGTGCTATCTTGTGTTTGCAGGTCATGGAAAAACGACGTTTTCGTGAAATTCTCACATGTTTGAAACTGCCAAATGACAACAGTTTACTAGCATATATAGTGAAAGGACAATATATGAGGTACTTGCATGCCTATGAAATTAAAGCAAAAGATGTTTTGTTGAAGCAATGGAAGAATAGTATAACTATACCGAAGAATATAAAACAGGAGGTTAACGTGCCCACTATAGCTTTAAACGACACATTTAGTTCAGCTATGATTGATATGAAACCGCCCATGAGTCAGAATCAAATGAACATTACAACAGATGTAGTGAGTCAAGGATGGAACCAAAACTCCTTTTCTGCCTCATCTACCGGTAATGCACCATCAGTGGCCAATTCTTCACTCATGTCTAACCAGTATGGTCCTCGTATGTCGTACCCAAATCAGGGACCACCTAATCAGGGACTACCTGCATATGGACAGCAAGGTATGCCTGGATACGGAAGTGGACAGGAAATGCCACCAGGCTATCCTGGTGCCTTTGGTGGTTATCAGAATCCTATGTTTCCACGTGGACCCATGCCAAATTATAACACCATGCGTCCTGGAATGTCTAACGATAATATGCCAAGCGGTTGGCCAAGAGGGTTTTCTCCACGTCAGGGACCACCGGAACTTTTTCCAGAAGGCCTACAAAGGTTACCCTGGAATCAGCAATCTCAAAGGCATCCAATGTCAGCTTTCGCGACACCTAATTATCCTGCAGGCAAACCTAGGGGACAGATGCCACCCATATCCCGTGATCCTCTAGAACAAATGAAATACAATGCACAGCAAATGAAAATGCAACAATTCCAGCAGCAGCAACAACAACAGCAGCAGCATCGATTTAACCATCCGGATCCGACTAAGGTAGTAAACAAGATGAGCAGGGGTAATGTACACGAGATCAAATCCAGCATGACACCCACTCATTCATCAAAACGCGAATTTTCGTTTCCTCCCGATAGTGTGGAAGGTACGAAACCTGTACTTAAGAAACGTAAGAAGATGTCCTCTAAAGATTTAGGTAAGTTTAACGTATAAAAGTAAATTAAGAACAGCGGTTGGGAATTCATTCTCGGTGTAGAAACAACTCACCTTAAATGTATTTTGTGGAGCTCTGCTGAATTTCTTGGAAACATTAAGACATGTAACACCATTATACAGGGTACAAATACTTAATGATTTGAGGTTTTTCCGTGTTTTAATTCTAAAAAACTCTAAAAACCTCTTCAATCAGCTAGAAGGTGAAATGGCCAGAAAGGAGTTTTTGTATTACTGATGTAAGATAGTTCCCCCAAATGATACAACACTTTCATGTCTGGATATACCTCCTGACTATTGTATATTACCTATTAGAAATCTTATAATGATACAACACTTTCATGTCTGGATATACCCCTGGCTATTGTAAATTACCTATTAGAAATCTTATAATTTTATGAAAAACCAGGAGGTAGTTGTCAGCTATTAACAACTTCGTTTCACCTTTTATTTCCAATAATTATCCCCCTGGAAAAAGCGAAACAGAAAATAAATAAGTATAATTTTATTCATTTCCGGAGATCCCAGTCTCTAAAGTGTTTTAAGAAGCTAATGAAACATGACTTTTCCAATGTAAAATTTCTTAAAAATGACCTTCGATCATTTGTTCATGGTTAGGATTGTAAATAAATTCCACGAACTGTTCTTTAGTTTGTTGCTACATCTTATGTTCGTGTTGGTGTTTAGAAAAATAAAGACATTTGAAATGTAAGGTGAGGTGATGAGGCGTGTAATAGGGCTATCTTGTTGTTGACACAGCAAGACTGCTAAAGGCTGTGGTATATCTAATTGCGTCATTGTTTTAGGTCCTGTCGAAGCTTGGAGAATCATGATGTCTTTGAAATCCGGCTTAGTTGCTGAATGTACTTGGGCTATCGACACACTGAACATTCTATTATCAGACAACAACACGATTACCTATTTTCATTTAAACCAGCTTCCCGGTTTACTTGACACTTTGATGGATCACTACAGAAGATCTCTTGCAAATATGTTTGATATCTTTAAAAATTTAGAGATTCCTCTTGTTCCTGAAGCCGTTAAAGATAAGCCTGAAAGTGAAGAGTTTGACAATATTGATGAGAAGTTGCGATGTTTGTGGGTTGGGGTTTGCAAAAACGCTCGAGATAGCTACAGTTCTAATGTAGCTTGTGTATCCTTATTAGGTAGCATGAAGGAAGCTTTAAAAGGCGGTAAAGACTTTTGGGAACAGGGAGGAGGAGATAGCACGACTCATATACAAACTTCATTCCCCACGAAAAACGTTAAATTAAAAGGTTTTCCTAAGGGTCTCAGTTATATAACGAAAGCGGAGGAGCAGAAACTACAAAAGCAAGACACCACCCAACTCTCATCACCACGTACAGCTAGCGTAACGTCGCCGCTTTCCCCCATTAACGAGACGGTTCCTAAAAAAGAAGGGAGGAATGACGTAAAGAATTGTATAAAGAGCCCTGTGAATAGCAATGAAAGTAGTTCTGTGAGTCTCGTAGTTCTGAATGACTTATTAATTGAGTGTGAAAAGGGTACTTCGAATGAGGAGAAACAGGATCCTCTGGTGGAAAAATTAGTGAAAGATTTAGAGTTTAACATATCATGTGACAAGAAATATTTAGAGGAATCTAGAGAGTTTATCGGCTACCTAAACCGTCGTTTGCAACGTGAGAATCGTGGGAATGTAGAAAGTGAACAGTGTGTTACGAAACAAAATACTCCGTTTGCTGGCATTGGAGAAAGCGAACGATCCTTGCTTCGCAGATGTGTATCGTTATCTAATATATTTCGTAGCTTGTCTTTTATACAAGGTAACGACGCTGAGTTAGCAGGGCATATCGGCTTGTTATTAATAGCTGGTAACATTCTTCTACATAAACACGAACACACTGTAACGGATCATTCACAGTTTAGACTTGGTTTAGAAGAACGCAGAGTAAATAATAATGCTATATCGGACAGTGAGAATGAATGGTGGTGGGATTCCCTGTATGCAATTCGGGAGAATACGTTAGTGTTGTTGTCCAACATAGGGGGACATTTAAATTTGTCGCGTGTCAAAGAGCATGTACACAGGCCGTTAATAAATGGTCTTCTTCATTGGCTTGTTTGTCGCTCATCAGAAGCTTTAGATCCTATGCAAACGGCTCCGGGTTCACATGCCTTATCGCCGCACCGACTATCGATGGAGACCCTCGCGAAATTAACTATAAACTCTGCTAACATTGAACTGTTGGTGACTTGCCCACCGGAGTCAAGACTGGAGGAGATAGGTGATGTTTTAATAAAACAAATTGGCAGGAAACACCCGATTCCTAGTCGAGAGTTTGCACTTATACTTCTTGATAATTTAGCACAATCTGAACAGTTCTCAAAAGTGTTGGCTACCCGAAAATCATCCATAAGTAATCTAGTAAAATTTGTTCACGAAGCCGAAAAGAACACGTCGAATTACCTTTCTTCTGGAGGGCGTGTTCAACCGGGACTCAATGCTGAAGATATATGTGGTACTAGTATCAGTCTACTGCGGCGTTCTGTAAATATCCTTTTGTCGATCTCTAAATTACCGTGCAATCGACGAACTCTGACTCCATACACAGACGACTTTCTGTCACTTTCAACGTCTCAAATGATAGACACTAGCGTTCTTGCATTACTGGCAGAAGTTTTGTTTCAACTAGCTGCTTAAAATGATTAATAGTTTTTCTTTTTGTATTTTGTATGTGTAGATTTATTCCCTTCTTATTATTCATAATAATTCTGCAGGAATGTACATTTTTGATAGACGCGTGGAGCTGCCCTCTGTTTTTATTTTTTATGTTTTGGGAGATGTCTTTTAGAACTTAAAAAATGTTCAAAGAACACGCGAACAAGCGTTAAACAACGTTTTCGACAATTTTAAAAGAAACGACACGCGGTGTGGTTAAAATAGATTTTGAGATAAAATAAGTTTTTTATTTTGAAAAAATTAAGGTGTGATAAGAATTGAGAAAACAATCTAACCGGGTGCTTTATAACAGGCCAAAGCTGTTTTTCTTTTTCTTTCGTTTTTAGCTTCCAAGCTTTGCGCTTGTTCGCTTCCTTGTCAGATGTTATAGACTTTTTTAAACAGTTTTTGGTTCTCCATCATAATGAAATATTATTGTGTTCGCAATGTGTTTAAAACGCTTTCGTGATTCAAAACGATGTCGTAAAGATATTTCCACTCTGAGCTATAAAAGATCCTTAATTTAAGTATCTTACCTATCGGCTACAAGTACGTAACATCAACCTCTATATACTTGTAACACTCTTAATTTCATGGCATAATTGTGAAGGTTGGTTTTCACTTAAACAAATCCGTCTGCGCAATTGATTTTATTTTTTTCCGGCTTGCGTTTGTTTTTTTACTTAAAGACACGTGGTAGAGAGTGTTCCCACTGAGTGTTCCCAAAGAAGAAGCAAGTTGCATATATTCACCATCATTTGTAGACGGATAGAAACCAGCCAATAAGATTAGTAGTAATATTCACTCGTATACTACTAATAAGGGGATTTTAAAATCACTTGATTTGGGGTCATAAAAATTTCCAAACAATAGCGAGGGTAATTTGGTTAACCTAAGGAAAACGTGAGGGTAATCGATGCTATTTATTAAAGGTGAAAAATCGTTCATAACTTTGGAATGCAATACCAGTTATTATAAAGAATCTACGTAAACGACCTCCCCTCCAAAGATGAAAGGTATCTAGATGAAAGAAAAAATGAGGGCAATTATATATTAATCGTATGGAGTAAGAAATAATTACTCTTGTAGCACAGCGTAAATTTATTTCGTCATATGTCTCAATTGGTTTCGTAAAAAACATTAAGAAATGTGTCATAACATTCCTTTAAGTGAAAACCAATCTTTGACGTTTGATATTTGGATTTTAGGTGCATGTTATAATGCAGAATATGTTTTTCAGCAAGAAAGATATTTACTCTAATGCAAATCAAACTTTGTAAGCCAGCGTCGCTTTTATGCAAATCAAACTTGTTAGCCAGCCTCCCTTTTACGCAATTTGTTGTGGTTGATCATTAACAATTTAAAGTGTCATCGTTTATCCCATGAACCCACAAATTCTTTTGAAATCATTGTATTTATTTACATTATGTAAACTTTGTGGAGAAGAGTGAAGGTGTTACATACTTTAGCAGTTTTATTAGCTTCTCTTCTGACTGATTGTTAAGACTGACTGGCCAAAACATTGCTTTCGTTTAAATGTGTTGTTTACCACTGAACTGAAGACTTTATGATGGTTGTTGTTGTTGTTTTCATTACTTTGTGTACGATTCCAAATGTCTTACAGCGGTTTCATGTTTTGGTTAGTGATTCTTAAGAAGAAAAGGTTTAACTATTGGCCGTTAGATTAGGTTTTAAACGATGTATTTGCTTCTTATTGGAGTTGTGAGGTTTAGCTAGTTAACACAAGCAGTGCTTGTACATTGGCAACTTGGTGAGACATTGGATTTTTTACGAGTTTTTCTATGTGAATTGTTTAATCAATTAGCTGCTATTATACGGACTTATTGGAACCGCCTATTTTCAAATTAAGAAGCAAAAGTATATAAAATATAAGCGGTTCTGTTTTTTATGCATTGCTCTCTTGTTGTCCGTTCTGTACATTCATACACCCTGGACTGAAGAAATTCCATGGCCTATATATTAGAGTTTGACTGGAGCTGACTGCTTAAATCAATTAAATTAGAAAATGAAATACGAACGGTTTCCCAACCTTCGCAAAATGTTGATTATTGTGAGAGGAAAAATAACTTTAAAACATTATTTTGGAATTCGAACATTTTTTACGGGAATGAGGCATTTCCCCTAAAGAACATCAAGAAAACAAGTGGAAATAAGTTAGTCACGCAAGTTGATAGAAATTATTCGCCATTCAAATCAGTATATGTTTCTGATAATAGGTGCAAGTAAATGCAATATTTTGTACTGCGCATCAGTTCCATGGTGTGGAGGAATACTGTCAAATCTATTCAGAGAAGATGGTGCTTATCGTATTTCAACTACTTTTTGCGGGCTGCTTTTAACACTATTTGAAGTTGGTTTCCGTACAGCAATTTTTCTGAAGGTGATATTTTCGTGCAATCTGATTGGGTATCGGAAATGTTGACTCTCTTTTCAACTATTTTGTGTACCGCGTGGATGAGAACAATAAAATTCATGTTTACGAGTAAAGTGTTAAATCTCGCTGGAGTTTGGATTCCTTATGGAAGAAACCTGAGTAGAAACTAAAGTGGGGAATCACATCATACTACGTTTTTAATACAGGAAGAAAAGTAAGATCTGAAAATCATGCTTTCTCGATTAAGAATATCTGCCTCTCTCAGTACATCAATAAGTATACAAAAACAATCTTCCTTTTTTATTGGTTTGTCTTTAAAATTTGTAAGTGTGAAGCTTTATTTCCACTTGCTACTTCTATCGTGTTCAATTTATGGCTAGCAGAAGAAATCTGTCAAAAAAGTAGGATTTGTTTAATCTATTTTTCAAGTCGCACGATCAATGTTATGCAAAGAACTGCGGGACAATGGCGATAAAAGTGGCAAGTGGAAATTAAGCTTGCGATGTACTAATCTGTTCGTACCCGCCATTGGTTCTCCGATACTGTAGTAGAGAATGTAAACGAAGTTAGCACGACAAACTTTAATGTAGTTGGTTTAATTGGTAGTCCTGGTCCCCAAACCCCTGCGGAGTATTTGCATTAAAATTTCTGGGTGGCTTACCGTGTTTGCTGGAATAAACGCCCTGGGTATATTTAACTGGAACATTATAAGAGGAGCAAAATGTTCTGATCCATTTTTAACTTTAACCATTCAAACTACAAATTATTGCTCATTTTGTCACCCTCTCAATACGAATCATTTCGTCCTCAGTATCCATTACAACGAAAGGGGAGGGGGAGCGACTCAGTTTGAGGGTGCATTTTAATGAGGCGATTATTCGAGCAAATGCGTTAATCGATTTTAGGTTTCACTTCGGCATTAGTAAGTCACAGCAAATATAGTGGTACACTATATACTGAAACATTTGGGTTTTGGGCCCAGTTTTGTGAACCTTGCGCTTGCCTTACCCAGCCTTGCTGAACAACCTCTCTTATTTTCAAAGTACATTTGTATCGAGTATTTGTATTAACTTGATTTCTAAACGCTCGGTTTCTGATAAAGTTACTTTAATCCATGGTGAAAGAATTTCTCTCTATTCGGTAGAGCTTCCGTGAAACCAGAATGGGGATACGTGTTGACGGGAAACTGTAGATTCACACTTGGCAGTATTTTCATAAAAAAAAACTGAAAAGTGTTCTTAATTCGTCGATTTTTCCATTTCAATCCGTCTCAAAGTTCCCTTGTGAGGCAATCGTGTCGTAGGATCACGGTTACGTCAGTACCTAAAAGATCGATCCGTCTCAAGCCAACAGTCGATCTGAAAAAGAATTATATATATGATGTGTACTCATTTTGGCGCCTTATCTCAGTATAATATATGCAGGATTGTAGTAACATAAAACATGGTACTACAGTAGTGACAACACTCGAGACAGACAAACACACTACAACAACAACAAACATGATAGACTGACATGAAATAGACTTTTTTTTAAAATATAAACGGTTATAATACACAGGTTATATAAAATACGGGCAGTGAACATTTCTTGTTGATTTCCAGTAGATAATAAAGACACGTAGATCTTCTGTGCATCCGCATTGGGACCAACAGAGTTACAGGGTAGCCACTACCCTGAAAAATAAAAGATTTTAGGGGAGAAACCCTGGAACAAATATTTTTATATTATGATATAGGATAAAGTTCTTTATATGAATGAAAATAGTGTATACAGCAACATGATTTTAAGCTAAATGAGTTCACCACAAGTAATGTTTCAGTTAAAACGATGTAAAGAGCTTGTGTGAGTTAAACTTTTTCAGTTTACATTTTTAAGACTTATTAGGATTTTAGGTACTTTTAACTGGTTGAACAGCTTCCTAATTGGTCCATTTATCCTTTGTGATGTCATAAAACAATGAAAGCTTTGAAATTTGTACAATTTTCTAAGTTTAAAGTTTTAACTGTAAATAAGGCGAGTGAAAATATTTAGGCCAAATCTCGTTATAGGGTATCTATCAAAAGGTATATATTATGCTCAAGGCCAACCTCGTCCCCAGGGCTTCTTTCCCTTTTTTACTTAAGGATATCGGAAGAAGAAGTGGTTTTCAAGTTTTAAATATTTGCATTTGGATACCGTATTTGCTCTAACAATCGCCCTGTGCGTTTACTTTTTTTTTAGTTAATCTTATAATTGCCGTATATAGCAAGTTACATGTTGGAATATAAAACTTACAATGATACATAAAAAATATATATATATTAAAATATAAACAAAAGTATAGCAGTTTGACTAGAAGGTCAAAAGCGCTCTTTTCATAGAACCCCTGCGTGAGCTGAGACATGTTTTCTGAATGTTAATTATTGTGAGTTAAATAAGTAGCTTATTTAGA
>JANTOQ010075570.1:0-17027 GCA_027564595.1 Bythotiara depressa | reverse complement strand
AAATAACCAATCAGTGAGCAGAATCGACCAGCCTGCGCCAGGGCCTTCTTCTTCCGCTATCCTCAAGTAAAAAAAGGTAAAGAAGCCCTGGGGACGAGGTTGCGTACATTCACAAACCAACATTCTGATGTTAACCCTATTTTGGTTGGGCTATTTGATGGACGTTAAAATTTGAACTAAAGGTGCTACGAACGTATAATTTTGCATGGTCGTAGCCACACCCTTCTACTTTTCAGAAATGGGCCATTCACATACACTGACAACATTCCTTTTGCTGAAGTCAGCATTTTTCCAGTGACTTCAGCAAAAATCGGTGAAAATTAGCACCTCCACGCAAATTAAAATTAAAAGTGAACTAAAATGGGAAAAAAAGTGTTTGCCCCACCAAATTATAGGTATTGCAAATGCCCTTTTAGAAAATCTAAATTTTGTTTACCTATACAGGATGCTTTTTGCTGACGACAGCAGTATTTTATGACTTTTTTTGTGTTTTTTGATAAAAAATGATAAATGACGTCACGTGACGTCATCTCGTCTGATTTTGATAAAAACGTGAGAAAATGTTTACCTTCTTATACTTGACGTCTGGTGGAAATATGAAGGGCATTGCATTATCTGTGAAGAAGTTATGACCATTGACGTATTTTTCAGCTTGTTTATGAAGTATATAGGAGAAGTTGTATTATTCTTCCAATTTGCAATATTCGAACAAGCATAACTTCGGAACAAATTATTGTAGAATCATGATTGACCCCTATATGGAAAGCTACAATGTTGTTATTTATGAAAAATAACATTTAATTTCCCCTTCAATGTTCAATTTTGCTGACATCAGCACTTTTTCAGAAATGTTTTAATGAAAATCGAGAAAATGCATCACGTGACGTCACGTGACGTCATCTAGATGGATTTTTACCAATCTGTGACAAAATATTTTACTACTTTATATCTTACTTATATCCAAAGTTCAAGTCATTTGAGTACGTCTAGAAATATAATATCGGGATAAATAAAACCAACCGTCACCTGTCCCCCACAAAAGCCCCATAAATTTTTTCCTAGGCATGTTTATGACCCCAAAGTGGCAGGAAATATGTAAAACTACATATCGGTCCCATAAAATCCATCGGGTAATTTTACCCCCGCCCCCAACCAAAATAGAGTTAATATATGTTAATAATCCGGAAGCTTAAAGAATTTGAATGTTGTTGAGTTAAAAGATCTGATATAGCTCACATCACACTGTCGTGTCTTTTTGCCTCAACAAGTGAGCAATAAGACCATTTGGTGTTACAACAGATTTAAATTTTATAGCGTGGGCTCTCTTATTCCCGTTACACAAGATTCTTTGATTTTTACCAGACCTTGATACTGGTTGGACTGTCCCATCACCAAATGCCTAACAATTGGTTAGTGTATCCCGCTAGTTTACAATATCATCAACATATTCCTCTAATATTTGAGGGAAATTCAATCTTGCTGGCCAAACGTTCGAAGTAAATGGATATAGTTGTCATATTTAAAATTACTTAATTTAAGATCAGCCCTTCCGAAACGTGGTATCATATCGACAAATTTGCATGGATAGGAGAAACGTTCCAACAATACACAATATGCCTCAAGTCCATTAGAGATAAATCGTTTACAGCAGGTAATTTGTTCAGGATTTGGAGAGCTTCAGCTAGTTGATAGATATCGGATTTATGGAATCTAAAGTAGCTTTTACGCTCATCACCTATGATGCTTTCAAAATCAAATGTAGAGTAAGTCCAATGCGGATAATCAAGGTTTTTGCTGGTATTTAAATCATATCATACAGCAACGCGAATTCTTCTGCATCTACAACATTCTCTCATAAGCCAAGAGCAAAGCTTCTGTCGTATATCGAACTGATGCCATATTTGTTTACAAATTCACGCGGCATATTTTTTGCCGTCGTAGTTTTTTTACTTAACGCAATGTTGTGGTCGACGTAGACGCGTACTCGATCCTTTACTTAATTGAATTAATTACCATCGGTAATTACCATTATTGAAATTCTGAAAACTATAAGAAGTTAAATTAGATACATACAATACGTTAAATATATTCGCATCACTTTGTGGTATACTATTTCGGTATTAGCGAACTCAAGCAAACGTAATTATTTGACGGAGACGATGAAAACAACTTTAGATATCATCCTACGGGACTACGTTATTCAAAGTAAGAAATGTCTGAGCAGGTTATGATGGTGTTATTTATTTACTTAACGTTGGCCTATAATAATAGTCCTATAAATACATTAAGTAGTAAAGGAACGGAAAAGCAGACGTATATAGAAAAGCTACTAGATTTTTACTTACATTTTAATGAATATAACACATGGTAAAATTTAAAGCTAAAGAACCATCCCGGAAGATTCACAGTGTTCCATGAAGCCCACGTCTTGTATATATTTTTTGCCAATCCTGGAAGGACAACTTTCAGGTTTCCATTTATTTACTTTGGTTTTAAATATCTGGAGTGACTCTGTTTCTTGATGTCAGCAGGAGTAAGACATCGTATCTTTGGTCCTAAATATGACAATGATTCTATTCCAAGGAATGAACAGTATGGTCTATATTCCCAGCAAAAATATTATTTCTTCTTAGGTTATAGGAGCTCTCAAGTTTTTGAAAAGCATATTAATTTATTTTATTTATTTATTTATTCTTTATTTAGAGTTGGATACATGCACATAATTTAATAATGACAAATTTATTCCAACTGCGGTTTAAAAGGGTAATAAAACTTGACAAATACAATGACAAGACATAATAAGGTAATTTCCTAAATGTTTATATATATATACATTTATTTCGAAGACACATTGTCAACATCCTCTCCATGGAAACCGCTTGTGTGGTGGTGTTATATTGATGACATATTTATGATCTGGTTTTATATGGTTTTATATATATATGATTATGGTTTTCTTTTTCATGGGTGTAATGAACTTGAGTTATGGCTTAAAGAGAGAGGATATAGTGATAAGTTGTTTAGACGCCAGGTATTAAAGGCTAGGAAATTCAAGAGGGATGATTTGCTAAATAATGGATCCATGGAGAAGAGTGAAAAAATACCCTCACTTAACATCACATATCATCCTGTCTATGCTAGGATAAAGGCGGTTTTTGTCAGGCAGACACCTTCTCCTAACACGAGATGAAGAACGCTGCAAGGTTTTTCACAATGTATGTTTTCGAAGAGGTAAAAGTTTAAAGGATATTTTGTGCTAAATTGCCTCATGAAACAAATGGTACAGGCTATTCCAACAGGTGTCACGGGAAACCTTGTGAAGTGTGCTAACACATAAATCCAAGCAAATGTTTTTCAAATAGTGATGGCTCCAAAGAATACTATATAAGAGTTAATAACTTAAACTGTAACTCCCCCATGATAGTTTATTTGGTGCAATGTAATACTTGCAATATGCAGTACGTTGGGAGCGCAAGCCTCAAATTTCCGCTTCGAGTAAATAATTATAAATGCTCGCATATGAAGTATAGTAGTGGAAAGAGACATTCCACAAACACTTTAATGAACAGAGCTATTATAGTATGGAGGACTAAATATTTATTCTGACAGATACGGCCAGGGACATCGATTCCCTGAGGAGAAAGGAATCATTTTGGCATTTTCAATTAAACTTCTTTACACCATATGGTGTTATTCCTATTCTGACTGTGGTCTTGGTGATCTCTAGTTATGGTTGGGGTGTGCTACCACCATTACTTCCTAACCTTATATGTTTTCTTAACGAAACTTGGTACAAATAATTACTATAACATATAAATTAAAATGGCAGCCAATAGGGATGCTTTAGCCACGTGATTCATAGCTGACGTCAGCAGAATATGCAAAATTTGCTCATTATATGGACTGGCATTTAATTTTTTTTCTTTTATTAACTCTACAGTACTTTAGAATCATGTCTTAGTCATTATTAGCTCCCAGGACTATTCAACAGCTTATGCTTGAGGCACAAAATTTGTCAAAATTAAAATATTTGTTTTCACGACAAATTATTGACCGTTTTTGAATATTGAGAGACAAAAGCTAAAACTAGTGGACTTTTCTTTTCATATATGTCATAATAAAGGGCTAAATTGTTCAAAATATAATTGAGTGCCAAACATGGAGTGCCAAAGAAAAATCTACTTTTAAGTGGGCGTGATCGGGGAGTGGGCGGGCGTTAAATCTTAGACGAAATTTTGTGCTGGTATATCCAACATATTGTATATTACATGCTTTGCATTGTGCTGAATAAACAACATTTGTGGAATTACAGTTCACGTTGTCACTTCTGATTTCATAGGTCTTTTGGCCAGATTTGGATCCTAAATGTAGTTGTTGTTTTATTGTTTAATTTACACACGCCGCAACGTTTTCCACCAATACCAGCACATTGTCCAGGTTTTGTGTTAAGTCATGAAAACTCTTTATTCTTAATATTTTCCCTGTCTTTGCTTTCTATCATCTACCTTGCATGTATCGCTCTTGCGCTATATTGTATACTATTTTATTTTCTATTCTCTTCCCATGATACATAATTTACTTTAATTAGGATATTCGAAACTACTTTTGTACCCTATTATTCTGCTTTTCTCATTCTAAAATCACGTAACTCCTAGCAACAGGTGTCTCCTTAAATAATGTTGTGTGATATTTCTGACAACGTCGCTTTGTGATAGTGAAGTATTTGTGTGTATTTCAGTGTTTGAATATATATTTGTCATCTTTCTTGTCATGTCATTGTAAGTACCATGTTGATTGATGGTCAGGGTATTATTCTGGTCGCCGCCATTATGTATTGAGACACTAGCTTTAACTTTTATGCTACGTTACTTTGTAGTGGTGGTGTAATCGTTTCTTTCACTCAATTTAAATACGAATAGTTATAATGTAGTAAATAAATATATTAAGTATTTGTTACAAAAATATATACAAATACAAGAATAAAATAAATATTGGTTATAAAAAGTGTATACAAAATAAAGTATATTATTTATACGCAGTTAAATGTTATAAAACAAGGTCATGTTACGTTATATCTATCTGAAAATGCCTAAATGAACAATAAATGTATGGCTCTTATGACCATTGAAGATAAAAGTCCATATTATCTATATTGGCTGTAACACAAAACTTATGCAAGTCTTCATGAAAGAAATAAGAAGCAATTAGCAACAAAATTTAAATTGCTTTTAATCCAAAAATTAGCGAAATACGTGTTACTGCTTTTATTGTACATAACCATTAACACAAATTTTTAAAAATATGGGGTTATCAAGTCATTATTGGTCATACATGCCTAAAGAGTTTTGTTACTCTTGTAATATGCAAAATGGTTGAATTATGGATGAACACTGAATGTAAATTTAAAATTTATAAAGTCGAAAATTTTGACTCGCTTGTTCACCATGTAGAGTACTCTCACCATAGATGATCGAGATCGGTGCCAGCTTGTTCTCTCCCGACGGCATGCGTCCCTCCTCAGGTGCAATTGCATAGATCATAGATCCCAAGTATTTAACTGGATTATGCACTTTTATATAGTTCCTCAGCAAATATTATAATGTAGCTAATTTGCTTATTGCATTTAAATATATTTAACTTCATAGTTTGAACAATATTAATCTCTTTAACAATATTAATATCCCTCTTTGGGAAATGATATAAAAATCAAAAAAAGTTTATTCTGAATTCTATTTTTCTAGGTTCTCCGAGTTGTATGAACCATGCATAAAATATTTAAAAAATATACGGACATTTTCAGTTCAATAAAATCAATGAGTATACCATGTGTTACTGAATTTGACTCTAATTGTTTAAAAGTAATATGATGATGATTATGGAATGTTGTTCTGAAAGTACAATATCTATCGAAGACTATTAGGACATAAATCAATTTTCTCCTAAGGCCATCACTAAAAAATGTTGGTTTGCTGTAACCCTACCAGCCCTCGTAAAATGTCCCTAGTATAAATTTCAAAATTCAAAAAATAAATTATTTACCTACCTACCCAATATCTCCTTTACATTCTGTCTCGTTTACCTTAATCTATGCATTACTCATTTAATGAAGTAATCGATTTCATTAGAAAAGTCGTTGTTGTTTCACTCCTCCCCCTTCCGCCGTGTTGCATAATGTGTTTTTGTATGTTGTATGTTGTTTAATTGCACCTATGCCGTTAACATACCGGCTAATTGGGGAATGGCAGAATACATACTGCTTGTTTAGATATGTTATTTTTCTAGTGAACGTAACAAGAAGCATGCTGCAAGTAAATTTTAGAAAAAGTCACAAAATTTCAGAACATTTCCGCCAGTTGTTCAAAAGATATTTCAAAAAAACTAAGTGGGGGTGGATTTCGTACCCCCTAGGCAGAATAGAGTTTATCAGTACATGATGACTTAAAAATCTTTAGGGAACCTGCAATTACATTGTGCACGAGGGTTTAATAAAGTTTTGCATCGTAGTAAACTTCATGTTTACAAACGTAACAGAAACATCATGTTTACTTTGGTGTAAGCATCGTGTTTACAGTTATTATGGAAACCTCATGTTAGGTTCTGATTACGTTATGGAAACATTATGTGTCCTATATCGTAGTAAACTTCAGGTTTATAAACGTACCAGAAACATCATGTTTACAAATGTTAACATTGGTGTAAACATAATGTTTACAGCTGTTACGGAAACATCATGTTAGATGACGTTTACGTTACGTTAAACATCATGTTTCCTATTGAAAACGTTAGGTAAACATTATATGATGTTTACATCTGCTAAATATCAGGAAACATCATGTTTACTTTATGTTTAAAATTAGTAAACGTCTCTTTTCCTGCAATGATATTTGTGGATATTTAACCCGAAAGTTAATCCAATTAATATCCATGTTACTTTTCTTTTTCCGGAGGGGAAGGGGTAGTTATACCATATATATGATATAAAATCTCATCACCCATTTTCCTTTATTGATGTAACTGATGTCAATACAAAAATTAATTAGTAGCAATGGTCTAGTGGTTAAGAGCGTAACATGTAAGGTCGTTTTAACGGCTGGTAAAATTCTCATTGAAACGGATTGAAGTCCAACCAGCGGCACATTGATTTCTTAAGCCACTACACAGCTTCAAAGTCAACGTAGCTTTGCGCTTTTCCGCTTTCCGATTCTTATCAGCTTTAGCCAAATTTATTTTACATTATATTTATAATAATTATCGCCCTGGAAAGTGCAATATAGCAAAGAAACTACCAATGATTTGATTCATATACCGGGGACACTATATATTAAAGGTTAACCATTCAGATTTCTGACAGTTTTCTACTAAAAAAAGTAGAACCCATGTCTCGTTTTTAAAATGCTCTAATAATGGGAAAAGGACGACTATATCGCAAACTCATGCGAGAGTAGATTTAAATTGAATGAAAACCCACCATTATGCTACAGTTATCGTAAAACTTTGGTATTAAAATTAAACTAATAAATATTCAACCATGATACCAAACGTAGAAAACATAACACAATCATCCAGTTAAAATACCTTCAGGGAAGCAACTTTCACTGGAATTAAACATATTTTCAAATTCGCCAAAATAAATTATGACAAGTTTTAGAATGGCTAATTTGTGAAATAACGTTTTTTCAGAAACTGGCTGTTAAAAATTTAGGCGTCAAAAATAATCATATATAGGATGTAATCAAATTAATTTCCACAGATTTGGCAACCAATGAAAGACAAGTGAAGCAATCTGTGATTCTTTGTAAGGCAATGTAAATACCGTTTCGCGGGAACCGTTCCCAAAAGAAAAAGTGGCCAAAGTTTTTGAAAAGTACAGCAAACTAGAAAATTGCCAAACTGTGATTATTAAAAAATGTAATCCAGAAAAAAGGTAATGAATTTGTGGATTATAATCATTTTAAAATAGAATCCACTCTACACGTCATTGTTATATTGAGACCAGAAGCCTATATGACTTCAATGGACCAGAAGGATGCCTTCTATACTATACTTATCAAGGAGACAAATCAAAAATATTTAAAATTTCACTCAAAGGGATATTACTTTGCCTTTACCTGTATGCCTTATGGGTATGGGTATAGTTATGAGGGTCTTCTTCTTTTACAGTTATGAATCCATAGAAGAACTTAAATGGTGGAAAGAACATATTCTGAATTATTTCTGTTCTATTAATATTTCAGAGGTGGATATCACTATGCTAGTCATACAAACTGGTGCATCACATATATTAATAACCCTTCAGGAGGCAGGTGGGAAGTCTCATAATTGTCACATATAAATACACTGGAATTATTAATATAATAATATTTTGGTATCCAGGCTTACTGTAAGAATAGGACATATAAACATGCAAGAAGATATGGTGTATAAACCATAATCTGCATGTATCACAGATAAGGAATCAAGCAAGTTATCATATTCCACTGAATGGCAACTATATCCAGACATTTTTGATACATAGTCCACACATACGGTACACCAGACATTGACCTGACACTCTTAAATAAACAATTAAATTACTACATCTCACGGAAACCAGAACCATAAGCTTTGGCCATAGATCCATTCTCAATTTCAAGGAGAAAATATTTTCTATATACATTTCCACCTTATTTGATTAGCAGTACCCTTACCAAGATTGCCTTGGACCAAGAAAACATTATTTTAATTGTACCAGACTGGGTTTGGTACACACAAGTGATGGCCATGGAGTCGACCAAACCAATAATGTTTAAACAAAAGAAGTCAATTCTTTGATTGACACACGACAAGGAGAAAGTTCATCCGTTATGCAAAAAGATGAAGCTGTTAGCCATAAAATTGTGCATCAAAACTGTCATCAAAAGATATAATCCATGCAGCATGGATAACTTCTATCATGCTTAAGTATGTCTCATACATTCCTAAATTCCTGGCATATTGTGCACAGATGGGTGTTCATAACGATGCATAAAAATGGAACACATTTAAAACGTTTTGTCTGATATGTACAACAAAGGTTTATCATACAGTAGCAGAAACTCTGCTAAATGTGCCGTTGATGGAATTATTAACATACTACCATACAGTACACTATCAGACCACCCAATGATGGAAAAGTTTATAATGGTCTTTTCAATTTACGACCTTCCAAACCAAGACTCGCTGTTATGTGGGATGTCAATATAGTATTCGACTACCTTGAATCTCTACGTACCAATGATCGACTCACTGATAAGCTTATTACTCAAAAACCAGTTACGTCATTACTATTAATTGGTGGACAAAAGGTGAACACTATCCACTAATTTCATTTCATTGGAATGCTATCCATATCCACCAGCATTACATTTGCATCCACTAATGTTTTCAAACATTCTAGACGTATGAGGAAAATGGATAGTTTTACTATAGGGGCATAATATAATAATATCAAACACGTTTTTGTAGAGGCCTGCAGGTAAAGTACATCATGAAGCTACACAACTTCTTATTACTTATTATAAAAGGAAGCTACAGTAGATACAATCAGGCGCTGGAGTAGATACAATCAGGCGCTGGATTTTATGACACAAAACCTTTTCCTACGTTTTTTATACCTCATAGCTGCCGTTTCTACCAGCATAGCTCACAACTTCAATTTTATTTATTATTATTAATCATTTATTTATAGATGAACAGTTACACGAGTAGTATGCATGATAAAAATATGCATAAAACTAATTAAAGTCACCTTTCAAGATTTAAAATATAATCATAAAATATAAAATAAACTAATCCTGTGACGTATAGTTGGAAATGCCAGACCAGTCCAAAAGTAACAATGAACCCTCAAATCGTCCTTTCTAAATCCCTTTTATACGAAGCCGACAGCGGAAACATTTTTACACAACCAGCAGCGACAGTTATTTGGCACCAAAAAATTGATTTTTGTTCGAAATTGTGACAACATATTATTCAACTATTGACAATTCAGTTTCCTTGTATTTTATTATTATAATATAAAATATATATACCATTATTTATGAATGCTTATATATCATATATAATAAACACTTCTATCATCTAATATAATAAACATTTCTACTCTCCCTCAGTACACTAACAAAGCGTTTTCAAATGTACTGAGAGTTTATTAAAAGTTTTGATTAGTCTGCGCTTAACGTCGTGGTTGTACATGTAGTTGCTCTTATTCTGTTATATTTATTCATATATGAATTATTGTCAATGGGACCATGACTATTTGCGCTTATCATAAATAAAGTACCGGAACACGATTTTGACTAACTTCATAAATCAGGTACCAAATGACTGAGGTGACGTACCATTGATGCTCTTATAAGGAATCGGTCCCGGGGTATTTTAATTTTGACTAGGTTATCAATTAATAAATAACCAAATTTCGTAATCGTCAGATAAATAAGTTAAATAAACTCCAAAACAAGTTAAAACTATTGTTCCTCGCATGCTTGATGAAATAATATGGTCACGTGTTATTTAATTATATTATGCTTAACCGGCTGAAAAATGAATTGAATTTAAAGATAAATATACAGAAGTCCGATATATGTAAGTGTAAAACAGCAGAACGTTTTGAAACTGACTATAGTACAATATTCAAAACAAAACAAAACATGGCTTCTAGAGACGCGCGACAGTTGCTAGTACAAGCCGTTAAAATAAAAGCAACTACAAAAATAGAGAAAAGGGAAATAAGCAAGTAAAAAATGTGGCCGAAAATAAGAATTTATTCGTAGAACTTCTAAATAATACTTTTTTTAAAATTGCAGCAATATTGGGAATGAGCCTATTCAGTATCATTAACCGAACTAGGGAAACGAAAAACGAATTCTAAAAACCTGTTCAAATATAATTTAAGTAAAATACGACCGGTCTCGAAAATTTAAATATTCTAAAGGGTTAATTAGTTCTTCAAAACGGAAAAAAGTCCTGGGAAAGAGATAACTGAAGTACGTAACTCCAGTAACTATTAAGTGTCTACTAGGGTGAAAGACAATGCGTGAACCACGGGGGTTTTAATACCCTTTTTTTTATAAGCATCACTTTTATAAGCATCACCAGCCTCAAATTTACCCAAAATAAGCATAATTTAAGCATCATCCCAGCCTCGATATTGACCATAAAGCATCACTTAGCATTAGCAAGCATAATATTATAAAACTTAAGTCTTTTTTAAAAGTAGATTTAGAAGGACGTACAGAAAAGAACAGTTATTGTATGCTTAACCCTATTTTAGGCGGGAATTTTGACCTCGTAAGTGGTAGGTAGGTAAAATTACCTACCCCATGTAACTTTTGTTCTACAACTCCAATTTACATAATATTTGGCATGAATATTTGTCTTGATAAGACGTTTACATTTCTGAAAATTTATTTTTGAAAATTCAAAATATGCTGACGTAAGCAGCTTTTTGGGCAAATTTGGGTTAAATTTTGGAACATAATGTAGTTTCAAGTAGAAACAATAAAAAATGTATTATAGTATGTAAATTTTATGTTTAGCTACAATCCTGGACATTAATTATGTCACTTTTGGGGTTTTATGCTGATTCGTGTTTTAGCACCTTCCCATTCTCGTGCCTGTTGCAGGAGATGTGGGTTAGGTGTAGGATGGAAACCGCGTAAGATCGCCCGTGCCACTGTGTTATATTGAAAAACATCCAAAATTGTCATTATTTTACTGATATACACGTTTTATGACGTCGCAAAAACCTTATTATCGCATAAGTCGATTTTCAGACAGAGTTTTAGGTCGGCCAATCAATTCTGTGAGCTCTATTAATTTTATATTTTAAGCCGGAGCCTCAGAACATTTTTACTGATGCTTATAAAAAACGTGTACTTGGACAGGCCAAATACGAGTACGGTATTTACAAAAATTTCATTTAGAATAATATAACTTTGGGCGAATTTTGCTTGAAGACAGAAAAGTTAAAAAAAAAAACCTTCCTTCATTCGTTCCAAAAAAGACATGAGGAGCTGTTTATGCAAGCTAGCAGATGCATTTTAGGGTACCATTTTAGGCCAAAATAAAACAATATCTCACCCCATTTGGGAAGTTTCCAGGGCCCCCAAGACCAATCTTCGGCTACATTCAGGCCCGTAGAAACTATACACAAATTAAAGAACGTATTGTGTTTAATTAAGTTAAAATGGTCAAAACAATGCGGTTTATGTCCGTTTTAGGCAATCTAAAACAAAACCCTTTTCTTAGTATGAATTTCGCCACCTTCACCCCTCCAATGTAAAAATTGTTCCTACGACATTTGCGACTAACATGTTCAAAATCCTGTATCCGCCCCTGACATGATGAAAATCTAGCTGGTGCATGAATTGTTTGGTAAACATTTTGGCAAATGTTATTAATGTGGTCATCAAAAGTCAGCTGATTGTCAATTTCGATGCCAAGTAGTTTCTGTGACTTACTGTTATATATTTACATTTATATTAACCTCCATTTGTCATAATTAATATGTGGGATTCTCGCTGATTGCCTTCAAGAAATTGTTTGAAAACCACAAAATTATTTCGTCCGAAAGTCCGACTTCAAGTGCATGCATATGGCAGGCATATGGCATGCAAATGCATGCATATGGTGAGTGTCATTTGTGTAGTTCTCTACACTTGTTTGCTCAATGAATAAGAATATATCGCACATATATATATTAAAGAGAAGAGGACCCAGTACGGATCTTTGGAGATCTTCTATAATGAGTTCCATCCATGAACTAAATGAAGAGTTTATTCAAGTTCTAAATTTTCTACCAGTTAAAAGGCTGTGGATGCTAAAACCATATGCATAGAGCTTGGCTATTAGAAAATCATGAACAAGGCAATCGAACGCTTTAGAAAAATCTGTTAAAAGTGCCCCACAAGTGCCTTTTTGATCTATAGATTTCCTCCACTTTTCAATCATGGATATTAGAGAATATTGTGTACTGCGACCCTTACGAAAACCCATATTGATACAACAACCTAAAAGAATTAATATTTTATCCAATTGGTAAATCGCCTATAAATCACAATTATAGTCATTTTAATTGAGGCAAAATGACTATTATAGTCATTTTAGAATTAATCATTACAACAATCAAAAGTTATATATGAAGTTATCGCTTTACTTTGTGCTTGTGACGCACTAAAATGATTTAATTACTTTTTTTTTAATTTTACATTTTTAATTATTTTTTTTATCGATAAGTCAGGGTTAGGGCATATTTCCGTAAAAAAAAAATAATAATAAAAATTTGCCATAACCCTGACCCAATTTAATATTTTTATAATTCACAAATATATGACTATTATAGTCATAATTCATGACTCTTGAATGACTGTAGTCATTTCGGGAAAATTGATATGACTATTATAGTCATTTCTGGCGATTTACCAATTGGATATAATAGTCATTTATTTTTAGGTGACTATGTTGGAATATATCTGATCGTACAACACCTTTCGAATACCTTAGAAAAAATTTCAAGAATTCTAACAGGTCTATGATTAGATTTATTGTATCAGCAGTTTTAAGTTTCCTAGGGAAACAGGATGTAGAGATGGAGTCATTAAAACTTTGATTTAAGATATATGCAAAAATATATTTGCTTCTTTTTATGATTACGGAGTCGATTTTTTTGTATAAAGTTTCTCGATTTCTTTGGTAATTGCTTCTAGGTTTACTTGTGCAAATTGAAATGGTACATATCTGTTAGATTTACTAATTAACTGTTTTATTTTCAAAATACTTGGATGTTTCCTATATTTTTTATTGTTCTTATTACGGGATCAGTTTCATGACCTGGAATCAGAGAGAAGATTTGGATTTTGTCCAATCTTCAAATTATTTACGATATTCCCAAAGTATTTATTGAAGGTTTCCGCAATTTTACATCTTCAGATATAATGGATTCTTTCTCTACAAGAGTCATTATGCCTGTCATGAAACGTTTATCTGAATATAGAGACCCAACTGTCTTCCAGAATAGCTTATAATCAGTAATTATTTTAACATCAAGGTTCATGAAGTACTGTTTCTTCTTCTTCCGAAAAAGATTCGCGCAAAAATTATTTTCCTATTATAAGATTTCCTATTCTCTTCTGTATTATATTTAATATACTTCGTTTTGATATATGCATTATCGCTTGATTCAATACCTTATCCATAAAGTCATTTTGATTAAATTTGACATACTTTCGAGCATGCTAATCAAGAATCTTTTCAAAGACTGAAGGAAAATCGTCAACCTTTTAAAATATTAGCGAAACTGTTAATTTTATAACTTTTTATAAGCTCTATATAATTTTGTTTGGCGTATCTTTTACAAAATAACTTTTTAATACAGTTATAGTTAATTTATGAAATTCTGATAGTCCAGTTTCAAACGTTTTAGTGTGTTAAATCGAATGTAGCATATTTGTAAGAATTAAATCTATACATGTAGGATTTTAAGGATTTTTATAACTCAGCAGGTTCACTTACCTCTGAATTCAGATCTCCAACAACAAGGAAGTTGTCATATGATGAACCAGACACGTATTTACAGCGCTGCTTCTTGTTGCTTTACACCAGTCAGAAACACACAAAATCCTCCCTTTTATAATAAAATAATCAATAAGACAATACTTTCAATAAGCGTTCATTAAAACGTTTGATTGAATCAAGGAAGTTGAAATAACCTCTCCCGTATTTATTTCTGAAACAACTC
The DNA here is from genome assembly GCA_027564595.1 of Bythotiara depressa. Classification (NCBI taxonomy): domain Eukaryota; kingdom Metazoa; phylum Cnidaria; class Hydrozoa; order Anthoathecata; family Bythotiaridae; genus Bythotiara; species Bythotiara depressa. Next base: position 2,272 of record JANTOQ010075570.1, on the reverse strand, counting down.
GTGAACGAAACTAGTAATTTATTTTAATATTTTTTATAATTATTCGCAATTATTTATTAAACCGCGAGATTTAAAATAATAAATATAATTATTATCTATGGTGTTACATGCCAACATTACACGGATTATTTCTATAGCCTCAATAGAGCTGTAACTCCTTCTTTTTTCAACCTCCTTGAATGACTTCCTTATTGTACCAAACAACCAACATTCACGTTTAAAATAGCACTCACTCACTATGAGTGTTAACTGACTAATGTTGTATTGTACCATTATTTAAATCTTCGCGCCTTCTGGATGTTTAATATGATGTTGCTGATTGGTTTTATTAATAATTCACATTGAAAAAAGTCATCGGTTGATATTTTAAATGCATCACTTCGAGTAATACAGTCACCACTTCGAGTATACAGAATGTTCAGATATAGAACAAAAATATTTTTAAGAAGAAGAGCAGTAAAGTTTTAAACGCAGTGGATCAAACCGATTTATTTAAACTATTTGAGGCGCTTAAAAGGCAGAGAAGGAGAATTTAAGTAGCATAAGTGAGACAACTGACAAAGTGATAATATACTTTATTGTTGGCTGTTCTACTTGGTAAGGATAAGATTAAAAAATCGCGTGTATTCATGAGATTCTGTTCTTAATGGAAAATCAACATTTAGTGACGTATTAGTTTAAAAACAGTCGTTCTACCTTCGGCGAAAGTTTTGATAACGAAAGAAAAACATGCACTAATTTCACTGTGTTAGTAGGAGTAACTTTATATTTATTACTCAATGGTAAAATAAATTGCATTGTCCGGACATCTGGCGTCCTGTTAGGGTCATTTAGAAAGCCAAATGCCTCAAACCAAGAAATACAGTTCACTTTGTTTTTAATTAAGTTTAAAAGGTCAAAACTATACGGTTTGTGGCTGTTTAAGGTGATCTAGAACAAAACGTTTCTTCGTTGCCCAGACTCTGTACTAACATCGTCACACTTACACACGCTTACTATAGCAGAAAGGACATATAAAGCTATACAATATTGCTTCTGGATTAGTCAGAGCTGTATCTCACTTACACACTCACACTTACAGATGAAGATCGGATGAATATCAATCTAGCTTCATACTTTGTAAGTATTCGCTTAATTTTTAAATTAATATTGACCTCTTGATGAAGGTACGGCAATGCGATACCGAGGTCCTTATACCTCTATATCCTAGTTAGTTATCACAAAACAATCAAGTGTGAGACTAAACACAAACAGTTTAAATGTAAAGTTAAAATGTTATAAAAATATTCCTCATTCTCCACTCACCACATCGTTAAGAAATACGCGTAAAACTTTTATCTTAAAATTTTAATTATGTGTAGGCAAGAATATATCGCATCGAAATAGAAAACAGTGTCTTTGGATGGTGATTAAATCGTGATTAATTGCTAAAATGTCTATAGTACTAAGTACTGGTGGTTATGATTAAGTCTTTCATGATCTATTATCTGTAAATAGTTAATTTAAAACAACAACAAAAACGATTGTTTTTTAATTCCTACGTCAACCGAAAATAACTTTCATTATATATTATCTTACGGGTATGAACTGAAATCAAAAGACCGTTTTAGTTTTTATGTAAGTAATTAACATAAACGTTATATTATTGTCGTACATATCGCCTCCTGGCGCGCCTATTAACATTATAGATAACTTTGACTTTGACTACTGGACTAAAACCTTCTCCTCCGGTGTACCAAATTGGAGCAAGCATCTTTTCCAACGGTAAACCTTGGAAGCGAAGGCAAAGATACTTCTTTCCATGTTTCCTGTTATTGAAATGTTCAATTGTTTAGAACTTTCTTTTGAATATGCAACGCCGATATTATATAAATATATATACGCATACGGTCCCAACGTGGAGGTCACGCCGTTGATCACGTGTATGTACGTGCCTCGTCCAATCAATTTTGACGTCAAATTCATGTGCATACGTCAAATGAAGCCAATATATAAAGCCACGAAATTTGATAGAACCGTTAGTTCCAACGAAACCAAGAAGACTATGTTTTTATTACAAAATTAAAAATAATATAGCTCCTGCATATTTAAAAACCTTTTTACCTGAAAGTAGAACTCTAGATTATAACATTAGATCCTTTAGATCTTTCAAATAACCTACTAATAGAACCAAACGTTTTGAAGCAAGTTTCTTTCCCTTTTGTGCTCATAGCTGGGAAAAATTAGATCCTACTATTAAAGATTCTTTATCAATAATGTCCTTTAAACGATC
>JANTOQ010074459.1:0-17033 GCA_027564595.1 Bythotiara depressa | reverse complement strand
TCTTAAATTCAGATTTTTCACTAGACGACCCTCTACTTAATATAGACGGTTACGACATTTTAAGATGTGATCATCCAAATCTCAGCATGCTTCTTAACATTTTTATTCTCTTAATAAAAATGTTGAAAAAGTAAATTGCGATTTTGACAATTTTCAAGGTCATGGAGAGGTTGAATTTAGGGGCTGAATAAGGTAAAAACTGAAAATTTATAGGTACCAGGAAAGCCTAAATTAGCTGTAAAACAAGGCAAACATGAAATGTCTTTAGTGGGCGCTTCCCCCAACCACCCCTTTGAGGGCCCAGAGCGTCCCCCAACCCCCAGCTAATTTTATTTGGCCAAATCTTAGACTAAGGAGAAATTTTCTCTAGATCCGCTCACGTATAATTCAAATGTATTTTTTTTTCAGAATCGACAGTTTCTATGATTCGTTTGGGTTCAAATTGAAACGGCTGAAAACCTATGAGGGAAGACGATATTTCTATTTCTATTTTCTATTTCTATTTTTTCTTAGTCTTCATCGTTGGAAGAAGGTAAGCGAGCTTTCTTATTCCCAGATGATGTTAACATTTAAAGTCACAATACATGATTTAAAAATGGAAAAATATGGAAAAAAGTTTTTGTCAATTCTTGATGACGTCAGCAAAAAGTGACGTCAGCAAAAAATTAGAAGTGAAAATTAATCTACTTGATATGGTCTTTATTCGCACCAAGTTTGAAGTCGCAGCATTAGTGGTTTCCGAGATATTAAGGGTGGATTAAGCCCCCCCCCATATGAAGCAATCTCCTGAAAGCCCATACCAATTATACCAATTATATTTAGCTACGATATTCGAAAATTCTTCGGCATTCTATTGTTTTTCCTAATCATTTATTCATAATTTAATAATTTATAACTTGTTTCATCCTCCAAGAGTGTTATAAGCTTCTAATATCTGTTACACCAATCTTTCACGTGGTTCCCATGAACATGTGAGGTGATTTCAAGGGTTTTTCAGGGGAATTTACCATTTTGAACAAGATTTTCATGATAAAAAACCTCTTTATCTACCTAGAGTAACATGCTGCCAGAAACAGTTAAACACTTATCTAAATTTTCGTAGCTTACGTTCTATCCCACCGACGTACTTTGGCCATAATATGTATATACTAGAGGGGGAATGTCTAAGGTTTAATGCACTAAAGCCAATAAAAATGAACATCGTTTTTTGATAAGCAATTTTCTTTCCTTGTTGTAGGTAGCTAGGTTTATTGGACAACCAATGTGTGTATTTATATAATTATTTTTAATGTCCATGCTTGAATAGCTAACTTGCTAGCTAGGTTGCTAAGGCTTACTGTAATTTGTGACATGTTAAAAATATTTGTGAAATGTTTTAAGATTTCGTGTGGAATTAAAAGGTTCAAGGGAGAGAGGCAAAAAGGATGGAGTACAATAATCTAGTCTAGATACTATGTTATAATAACAATGTACTTCATCCTTCTTTTCTATCCATTTGTCTTGTACCTAACTAGCTAGCTATCCTATTATTGTCAAGTACATCATGTTTACATCAGTATATTTATGCCAATCTCCCTTATCATATCTAATAACGCCATATTTGAAACAGTAAATTTAAAAACATATTTCCTATAGAAAAATTCGAAGCAAGGAAAATGAGGGAGTTAGATCAAAAGTTTTAATTTCCACGTACAAAGACACATAGAAAGAAGATGCAATGGTACATATTTTAACTATTATTTCGCTACAATAGCGCGACTGAAATTACTTAACATGAGCATCCTTGGTTCTATCCAGAAATGTCAGCGCCATCTTCTATAACGTTTACTTTTATTTTACGTTAACCCCCGAGTGGGTTTGTTACGTGATAAAGCTTCTTAATTCGTTAGCACTTTAAAAAATTTATTCGCATTTTTTTAATTTCCTAGCATATTTTGAAATTTCCTAGAACTTTTTGGCATTTTTGGAATTTCCTAGCATTTTTTGAAATTTTCTAGCAATTTTTTAATATACGACATCAACATAAGAGCTGCCTTTTTGAATATATTTTTCTGTTGGTTGTAAACTAATACCGACCGCGGATTTATATTCCACGTCGAAAAATAAGTCAAAATACAAAGTTTCAAGTTCATAGCTGCTCTACAAATGCATTTATAACATTTTAAAATCTTTAAATATAAGAAGATTTTGAGCGTGAAAGGTTTTAGGGTGGTTAATATGTCATAAAACAGTTTGTTGTATAGTTATAAGTTTGAAAATTTGTATTCTACCTTGTTTTTCGACGAGCATTTAAAATCCGAGGTCGTTTTTAGTGTAAAACCAACAAAAACAAAATTCAAAAAGGCAGCTCTTATGTTGAATTGATGTATTTCGTAAAAAAAAAAATTTTTCTAGTATTTTGTCCCCTCTCCGCCATCGTAGCATTGTGTGGCTGAAAATTCTGCTGTTTGCAGAAGCCAATCAAGATAAGCAAATTGTTAGTCACAAAATTTAAAATTCTAAAAATGCTACCTCTGATGTTCAACCCATCGTGCTCCAGAAGGTTACTTATATTTTCATGGGAAATTTCAACTTCTAAATATTTACTCTTCAAAAATTACAGAGGGGAGAGATAGGGAACTTAGGGGCTACCACCGCTCTTGGTCAAACTGGAAAGTCTCACACCCAAAGACACTCATGCGCAGCAACCTCAATGCACCGATGATTATCAATGGTATTTGGAGAAAGCTCACGCGATCAAAGACCATTGATGACTACCAGCGGTAAAACGTCTGTACCTAAATGATGGTGCACAATGCAGGAAATTAAATAAAACAATATACCGACAGAAAAACACAAGGTTATTTATGCAGAATTGAATCCATAACGAAATGCGACAGTGAATCAGGCAAATCATATACGCAGCACACCATCAGGGTTTTGTGTGCATGCGGAGTTGAAGCCAAGGGATCTACTGAAACTATACCGAAGACAAGATTGTGTTGAGTAATTCGTAAATAAGATGAAGCCAAGAGATTGTATGCAGCATTCCCCGAAAAAGTTATGACACCTTTTCAGCCACCATGATAAACCGTAACTCAACAAATCTAATAGACGAGCAGTGTAAGAACCTGCGTCACCTTACCAAGAAGATGACACCGGTGTTACTCGGCCGGCAATTGAAATGGTCAATTGAATTCAGAGGGCTGGATTTGGATTTCAGTTACAAGTGCATACAAAAAGGAATGTATATAAAAACAAAGTGAACATAATGTTTAGGAAAGGAAAATTGTTCTATCGTGTATGTATTCTCCAAGAAAATTCATCTGAACGCAGTACTTTTTGGAATGACGTTAAATATATTATATCCAACAAAAAAGTAAAATGAAGAATAATATTGCAAATGCTTTTCGTATTTTGTTCGCAAATGCCATTTAACATTTTTAGGAAAAAGCAATACCAATACATAACTTTACATAGCAATGTATATGTCCCAATTATCCAGAAACATGCAAAACATTTCACTTTAACGATATTGCTGTAAATGAGGTAAAATGTTTAATGCGAACTAAAATATAAAAAAGCCAAACATGTTGATAACTTTCAGTTCTCTTAGGGGTTCTGCAAAGATCAATAATTGATTCAATGCTTTTTTTACCAATTTTTAATGATATGCCTGATATGTCACTCAACAATTAAATGAAAATGCATATTTTGTATGTAGCATCTCCAACTTAAAAATATGTTACTTAAATACTGCTGCAAAGGTGCTACAACTAAACTCTATTATTAAGAAAATGTGAATGATTTAGACTATATACCGGTCTATGGTGCTATACCTACATTACTTATTGCAGTTTTCACCTGCATAGTAAAACAGCATAGTTGTAAACTCGATTCACTTATTCCATATAACAATTTTGCAAGTTACCAACCATGTTGACTATGTACAGACATTCAATTTCAAAGGCGAACAAGAAACATTGGTTGTTAAACTGTGTTTAATTTCTTCTTGATTTTTATTAACCTTAATTATTCATATTATCCATTAATTGTATATATATATAATTATTACCTGTACACCATCTCTTTCAGCATTACTTCTCAAGCCTTCGGAGTATAAGGTCCATGTTGCAATATTATCAAATGGATTCCGAATTAAATGGATAAACTTTATTTTTGTTTTTAGTCCTGACACAAGTTCTGACACAAGTTCAATGCTATTCAACGATGCAAAAGCCTTCGTTGTTCCAGAAGGCTTCTTGTCACCGATAATCTAAAAACATATGATTAACCAATGAATTAATAATCAAAATAACCAGATATAACTACAATTTATTGATAAAATCTACAGTGAGAGCACTAAAAGTATCAACATAATAATTAATGGAGAGTTTATAACGTCTTTGGGTATATCATATCTACAGCATGTTAACCGGAATTAATTTACCGCTAGAGATACATGAAGCATTACTTCAACTTGGCGATCAGTACATTGCTCCTAAATGGGATGATAATGCTGCATTTAAAGCGTATGAGAGCGGAGTATTGATTACTACATTACTGTCGCATAAAAAATACCAAAAATAGTATTCCACAAGTGATGTGAAAGTATCCAAACATATAAAACGAAAGAGAATACTAAAAACATTTTATAACTTAACACTTAGGTGCTTCTTACTGACGTTACCTGGTTGTGAAAGAATTGCATCAGAATAGGGTCATTTTGGGGGACAGTGCATTGTTACATCTATAAATGTACAGGTCAGTGAAGTAGGGACACTTTCTGAGGTTATTCAAGAAAATAAATAATTTGCACTATTCAACAATCACCATAAATATTATATATAAATGTGTATGTTTGCATTACCTTTATTCTAACCATTAATAAACAGAAGAACAGAATTTTAGTCTTCAACATAACATTAATCTATTGATTATAAATATTCATTATATACATATTGAAATAATTAATCCAAACTGATTCAAACCTAATTTCCCATGGAAATCAATGTCCGTTCTTGATTTTGGACACTTAAAAGAGAAAAGGATGTATATAAAAGGGCTTAAAAATCAAACTGGCAGAACTTTATGCAGGATTATAGATCATAGAACATAGTGATCATGGAGAGATTAATAAAAACCATTGAATAACAACCGATAGAGAATAATAAAAATAATGAAAAAGTAGAACATCTTTACGATAAAGCAAAGTAGATATAATATGCAAGCTTGTTGAACCAGCTGCTAAACGTTTCTAACATATTCATATGTATTTTTGACGTGAATGCCAACAAGAATGAATGTCAAGGAGAGTGAAAGATAACAAAGAAAACTACTTATCTCACGCGGCTAACAGGGAATAGCGATTGTAATCATCAAGTAGTAATTAAATTAAATGTAACCAAATGTTGTCAAAATTGTGGATGTTCATTCCAAATAAATTTGTTGTTTTAAAAATGTTGCCAAATGTTTCTTACGAAACATTTTTTCTTTAATTTTGCTACATTAATTATCCTGTGGGATGTCGTTGTCATTTTGCAAGTTTTAAAGTTTAGCTTGAAGTTTATCAATTTATGGCTGTTCCAAACATAACAGTTGTAAATAGTTTCAGGATTATTTTCCATTTTTCAAGGTCGAAAGGGAAACACTTCTTAAGATTTCTTGGAACTGCCTATAAAATAAATGTGAAATGCTTGACTTGATTAGCTGTAAAAGTATAAAAGTACGAAACTTGTTCTGTAGGCTAGCATCTTAACACTCGTTACACATGTTCAGTATTATAAAGATATCTTCTTTTCTTCAAACAATTTTCTAAATCCTGTAGTATTCTTCTACCTAATGGTGTGACTCATTTTCCCTGGATTTATTATGTACAACGAGCTCTAAGTCCCCTCTACGTGAAAGTTTCTTTATAAAAAAAACACATGGCTAGAAACATCTTTCTGTCCTTTACAAAATCTGTCTGCGTTTTTTTAAATAATACTTTGTTAAAGTATAATGACAAAAAACAATCAAGAAATATGTATTTTCTAAGTAATTTTTTGTTGAAAAGCCTTTATCTATTGATAAGAATTGAAAGACGATGATAATAAAAAAAAATGAGACTCGCTTTTGTAGCTCAGGCTTTGCTGTATGGAATGAGAGCAAATTCATTACGTTGCGATAAAATTGCGGGGACTTGGAGCTCTTGAAAGACGATGTTTTGCTAAAATTTCTTGTTCCGTGAATGTATACGTTTTATGCTGCGTTCGTAGATTAACTAAAAACAAAAGATATTTACACGCGATTTAACAAAATACCAGTACACTCAATTTAACATCTTAATAGTTTTGTTATGCGAAATAATAAAGTCGCGCCTTAATTAATGGGACAATTTTTTAACCAGTTGGAAGAAAAAATTAATAAATATGATGACGTCAAAATTATATACTACATAAATTAAAATAAATTTGATCAGCACGCGCTATTTAGTAATCTTTAATATTGTTTATAATGCCTTTTGTTAAATAAAACAATTCAAATAGATCGGAACATGACGGAAAATAAGTCATCCCCCGTTTTGCCCCCTTTCCAAATTAAAATTTGTATTTCTTATTTCAAATAAATGTTATATATCACTATGATTTTCGAATGGTATAAAAATATTTTTTATAAAGATTTTGAAAACGAGTGTATACAGTATCCTTACATGAACTGACCAGAATCGACCATGAATCCAGCAGCAACCGATTATGAATTGAGAATTGAGCAGAATTGAGCAGGAACCTGTCAAAAAGGAGTATTTTATTCAATTAACCAACAAATAAAGTCTGGAAAATCGATGCCAGCAATATCGGAAAATGAATTCAAGCAATATCGAAACGTCGATAGCTGTATATATTTATCCTATAAAATGTTTCTACTCTATTCTGGAAATGCCGTGCTAACATAACAGGATTGATGTTGAGGTATTTGCACCGTTCAAAATAGCTCAAGTTATTTATTTCTTCTTCAGAAGGTGTTTCTACTTTCAGTTTTAAAATGATAGAAACCAATTCATTCCAGCTGAGGTCAGCGTAACTAAGAGTCGTAAAATATGTCGGCAGACCAAGCTGTTTTATCACTGCTGAAACCTCAAGTAAAACTTTTTTCCGGAAAGCTGGAGTTCCTTTAATATTATTCATGAACTGTAACTTTCATCATTGGCAATAAATAATTTGAGAGTGTTTTCAAAGTTACGTTTTAGTATACCAGCAGTTAGATTCTGGCTGTGAACCTTTTGCATTGCAATATTTATTTGACTAGTAAGATGTACTTGCTGATTTATATCGTGAACAAAAAATATATAATCTGAATCAGAGGCACATTTGTGCTAATAATTTAAGAGCCTTTGATTAAAGTACCTTGTATGTGAAAGCTCAACACTTCGCTTAATTTTGTATCCAAACTTCCCTGTGGGAAAAAGATATGGATGAGCTAGCTCCTCACCATATTCATTATTAATTAAGGATGTAGGTTTTTCCCCTCTCCAGGAGCTACTGTTAAATTTTCCATGACAGGATCCGATTGTAGAAATGCCGTTCCATTTGCACCAATCTAAAAATATTTAGTGGGTTTTCAAGTTCATGGTCCAATGTTTCATCAGGAAATTCACTTAAATTTTGAATTGACGTTTCATTTTCATCATCCTACAGAGACAAAATATTACTAGGAATTTGAGTAACATCAATTTCAATGTTGTGACGCAGAAAATTGTTCTCTTTCAAATAGTGCAAGAGAGATTTTACATGTTCAGGACAGACAGCTTCACAATAATATCCATTATAACTTAGTTTTCGTTTTAACTTGACCATAACAATACCATTGCTATCTGCACCTCGTGGTAAAAGATTTGTTACACTGTCTTCTTCAATAGGTATATTACAAATGGCTCCCTTCACTTTGTGAGATTGTCCTTTAGGCATTTTCGTGATTTTCTTAAATAAGATTGGTTTAGAAATAATGACCATTTCAAGCTTATTAACATTTTCTAAGCTTTCTGGAAACTCATATATCCAAATACCCTGACGCGGTATTTTGTTTTTCTTTATTTTATTGTCACAAGTGGAACATATATACAGCTGGCTGACAGCTAAGTACATTGTAATAAAAATGTAGTATTGCCATGTAGTACTTTCCTTCCTTAAATTTTAATATAGTTATTCTGTGTAGATTCCTATTGCCGACAACACATATGTAATAGGGTCCTTGATTGGCTTCTACAAGGAATTTCTTTACGCGATTGTTTGGTGGCGTTTGTCTTACCTGAGCCATTTGTTTTGTTTTTTAAAAACCTCGTACTCTGTAGTGCCTACAACTTTTGAATGGTGGTCAGCATACTGGTTTCGCTTTCGTCTTTTTAAAGCTTCATGCTCTGGAGTGCCTATGATTTTATATATATCATTTGAGCCAATGTCAATCTTCACATACTGTATTTGAAAAAAATTAGAAGATAATTGATTATATAGTGCCTGCACATAATACTTTACTTCAAATATGTATCTAAATTGTAGTGAGACAGATGTTCCATTATCACTATAAACAAACGAGTATCCGTACGACTGTGAGGATCAAATAAAACAATTGCCTTCTTGCTCCAAATTAAGGAAAATGTGAACCCATATGTGAAAAATATAACACCATTGCCCATATGACCAGTGTTTTTGTTATAAGAGTTTTCCAATGGAATATGTTTTGGCAATAGATATTTATTGTTGCCAAGCCCCAGTCTCATTTGCCAACATCTCTATATTTACAACATAGCCTTCAATATCTATATAAAATTGATCTACTAGATATGGTCTTTACTCACACCAAGATTGAAGTCGCAGGCATAAATAGTTTCCGAGATTTCCTGAAAGCCCATACCAATTAGGGTTAATAGAGGCCCGTATAATATATAGGCTGGGGTCTAAACTAGACCCTTGGCTACTTTTAAACATGTAAGTATGAGTTGTTGCTATTGAGGAAAAACAACCAATACTAGCTCTGTATGTGTCCAAGGTTATCATACTACTACTTTAGATAAACACCGGTCACCGATTGATTGTATAGCTGGCTAAAGATAATCACGGATTTACGTTTTGTGCAAACAGCCCGAAAAAAGGACTTACAGTAACGACTAAAGATTAAATATAACTTAAGATGTTGCTAAACAGTTTTGTTTTAAGAAAGCCTAGCACAATGGTTTTACGATATTATAATATAATCTCTCAAGTATACTTGTACACTTAAGTCAAATAGCTAAGCTTTTTAAGATCTCAAGCTTCCTAGGCCTAATCAGCGGGACGAATCGAATAACGCTCCGCCTCTCTAAGTAGACAAAACTAAAATAAGAAACGAAAATGTTCACACTAGCCTTTTACCGATGGCGCATGTGGTCAACTTCAACATAGTTCTTCGGATTAAATTCCCGGAGAAAACATCTTTCAATTTCCAAATTTCCAAACTAGTCCTTGAGCCAGATGGGTTCATCGGCACCACTTAGTGCTAGTAAGTTTTAATTATTTTATTAACATTTTCAGGACCTCATTTTTAAGGGTTATTTTAAATTATTTTCAAATATTATTTCCAACTATTCTGTAAACTAAGAATTCTAACTAATGCTTTATCCGCTATTTAATTGTTTAATATTATTTATTAATTTTCTGGGATTTTTTGTTTCGTTGAATACTTTTGGCCTTTCTTTCTATAGTTAGGTAACAGGTACATAGAAAAAATACATGCAGCATATTCATATTATATTAACCCTATTTAGGGTGGGCTTTTTATGTACGTTAAAGGGGTGTGGGTGGGTGAAATTAGCTTATTGATGCCACATGACGCCAAACAATGCAAACGGTGATGAAAGCCTACATTCATATTATGAAATATTTTTGTGAATACTTACAATGGTTGAGGAATGACAGTGGTGACATGGCAAATATCTGGATGTCATATAGACTTGGTGGATATTATGCTAGGCATCCAGAGAGGGAAATTAACTGATGCGCCTACACTTCGTACAACTAATGATATCTTGGTGCTTTGCATATGATAAACAGAACTATGCAAAATATCTCTCCGGTTACTATGTACAAATGACAAGGTTACTAACAGATTACCCAGATGATTATAACGTTAAAGAATGGTGGCTTTTCTGTGCAGATTGGAGACAAAAATTATTTTGGTAGAATCCCCGTCAATCAGACACTAAAAGAAACTGTTAACAAGGATACGCAAACTGCTGGTGAGACCAAAATATTTAGTATTAAGCCAGCTGTTGTAAGCAAGTACTATATTTAAATGGAATACCGTTGTGCATGTCTAAAGATATTAATTGAAATGACTAAAGTACACAGTGTTGCTAGGTTAAAACATCACGACCTTGGTCCGTTACGTATAACAAGAGATGAAAATGATGTAAGATTTATTGAAACCCTTGACTCAGAAGTGTTGACAAATCTGTTTGTGACATAGCCATTATAAAGGGTAAGAATTTCAATAAGTGCGGAGTCTTCTGTTTAAAGCGATTAAGGTTTACTAACAGCAAAAACAACAGGTAAGAAAGCGTACAATTCATTTCTACAGTCCTGAATTGAAACAAACAGTAAACCATTTTATGACACTTTAAGAAAGTTACAAGTAAAACCCTTTATTAGCTCAGCAAAACAACAAAATAAATTAAAAACGTCAAACAAAGAAGCTACTTTAAAACTGATCACCGACTTTTTGCACACGTGGTTTTAATTGCTACTAACAGAAATCTAAATATGACAGAAGTTTTGCAAGATCATTTAGGACCTTTGACTTGGTCTCTTGATAATTCTGATGGAACATCAAAGACAACAAACAAATCTGTCCTAGCAACCGAACTTGAAAAGAAACATTATAAGGCACAGTTATAGCAACTCCTTCAGCAACGCTGAATGGATGAGTCTTGTTCAGAATGTTCATTGTGAAAATCGTACTTTCACAGAATTGTCAACGGAAATTTACACAGCTGTTATGCAAGGGGGAAAACAAACTGAAAGAATCGATGTCATGTTTTATGACTACTGGAAAGTATCAATAAAGACAGCTGAGCTAACAAAACGAGGATCACAATTTGGAATCAGATTCGAACAAATCCAGCCAGGAAATATAATAAAGAATTGAAGGAAACTGCTCTCATCTCCAGAGAGCAAAACTAAGTCAATTCAGTAATAATAAGCATTAGTCAAAACATGGAAGTAAAGAGTGTTATGTTACTTCTGGGGAAATGTGTTATAAAATAATAAACACAACATCAATAAGGTGACTGAGCTAAAAACAAGTCACGAAGAAATAGACACACAAAGTTATTATTACATGCAAAGCATGCTTCTTATCCATGCGTCGTTATCAGAATAGCAGACGATACCGATGCTTTAGTTATTTCATCGAGATTTGCATAAAACATATCAGCAAATGTATTCGTCAGACGTACAAAGGCCAATACCAGGTTTGTCTAATGAGGACTCATGATAGCATGGGTTGTAAATATGCCACAGCAATGATTGGATTGCACTCGTTTACTGAACGCGATTATGTAAGCTCTTTTTCTGGCCATGGAAAATTGAAGATATTAAAGTTATTCCTTAGTAATATAGATTTGAAGATTTTTTCACAGTTGTAGGTGAACAATGAGAACATGTCAGAGTCGTCACTTGCAGAATTTATGCTGAAAGATCTACGACAAATACAGTAAGTGAATTGCGTTACCACTTATTTCGTGCTAAGAAAGGAAGTATTGAGTCAGGACAATTTCCACCATGTAAAGATTGTCACCAGCTTCATGCATATAGAGCTAATTTCCTAGTTCGAATATAGCGCATTAGTTTGGAGACAGAGGAAAATGAACCTAATCCAGCAGATGGATATGGTTGGAAGACCAACGACGATGGTGCATTAGATATTATATGGATGAAAGGCATATTTGGCACCGGAAGGAGTTTTAGAATTGTTATCATGCAATTGATCTCGATGCTGTAAACTTCCAAATTGTCAGTGCCTAATAATGGATGGTTGAAATGTACAGAAGCCTGTAAACAAAAGGAATGTGATAATATGCAGGATGAGGATAGCCATTTACAACAAGAATTATCAGACGAGGCCGATTCAGATGATGATCATATTTAAATTGTATTTGTTTTAGTGACGATATAATTTACATATCGTTTGTTTTAGTGAAAGCTTTTTATGTACATCAAGTTTGACACTTTTGTTTTGTTATTCATAGTTGTTAACTGAGCTAACTGGTATATATACAAACAATGCTGTTTGAAAATAAAATATTAGGTAGGTTTAACATATTATCACATTTGAAAACTAAACTCATTCAGCCAATCATTTTTAGGACCTGGTGTATTATGAAAGAAATTTGAAAATTATCCTTGAAATTTTAAGATACCTAAGTCCCAAAACAGCATTTTTAAATATGGTGCTTAGTTATAAGCATAAAAGTTATACTTTGAGCATTTCGTCTTGATCTGTAATTTACACATGTTAGTCTGTAAAATATACTTCATGTTGTTGTTGCAAAAAAATAATTATGTCCTACTTTCTTTTACATAATGTTGCATTGTTCTCAAGCTATTCAAATGTAGGAATGGATTTCTTGATAAAATTTATCATCTGGTCAGTAAAATACACAAAACTGCTATGTAAATTATACTTTCTTCCAGAAAATAGTAATCATTATAGCGTTAGTTACTAACTTAGAATGTAAATAGGATATCAAGAACCAATTCTAACAGTTTTTTAGAAACCGAGGCAGTTTTTTATTTTTATTATTTACTAGTTTCGCGGCTGCCCTTTTAACGGCATGAAAACATCACTGTCCGACGTAGAATTTAATGTACGTATTTCGGTTTCTAAGGTTTAAACTATAGATAGATGTCAATTTTAAATAATATTGTATATTTTTAGTCTTCTCCGAAAAATACACCCGTACCGGCAACAAATACCAAATTAGAAGGTTCATCATGCAATTTCACACACCCAAGACTCATGAGTACATAGAAATTATAATCATTTTTAGTACCACTTTAGTGGTACCAAATCTCAATTTTGTGACCTCTGGCCCAAGGAGTAAACATGGCGAAGGAAAGAGAATGCTAGCTCTGTATGTGTCACGTTAGTGTGTTATGCGCAGGCTCCAGAATCTTAGAATAGAATCTTTCTGCTGACACAAGCAATTCTAAGGAACACGGAAACGAAGCTGAAAATTGAAAACTTCGGTGATAGACAGTAGCAGAGCTAGATTAAATATGGAGTGCTTTAGAGCCCTCGATCAAAAACAAAACACTTGATTGTGTTTACGTAGCTGTGAGGTAGTATTTTATCATTGAACATTTGCAACACTTCTTCGCAGTGTTTATAATCTTGTAAACAATTTACTATTAACTGTTAAATTATGTAAATAATAACTAACATACTATAAAATAATAAATTGATGGAAATAAGATATCATAGGGAGTGTATACTATACTAAATTCATGAAGACGTTTTGGAGTCTTGTGAAAATAAACAAGTCCAAAACAGAAAGAAAATAGTTAAGTCAATCTGATTCGTTTGTTTACATAACTAGCCGCCATATCTACAAAAAGAAATAACGAACATGCAGAGAAAAGAAGATATTATGCACCTCGCCTTACCAAAGTCTTTAGTCCCAATTTATTTAACAAGAATTAGACAAGACTAAGTGCCCATGTTATTTTTTATAAACCATGCATGCTATTTAACATCACAGAACTTATCCTGCACACCCAACCTGAGCCTGTCATGTTAGATTATTATCCATATTTGTATAAAATACAAAAGAATACGTGAATAAAGCAGATTCTCAGGAAATTATATTAAAATTAAATTATATTGGTAGGCCCTCACAATTTTAAAGTTCAGGTCTTGTGTAGATTACATAATCTACAGGTTTCTGTCCTTGATGTCCCAGATTCTCCCAAATATAACTTATTATTATCAATCTTCTATCTGGATGCTCGCAAGTAATTAAAGATGATTAAGGACTTCCTTCCCCCCCCCCCCCTCCCCCTTAATGGGCTTTTATTAATAATTCCGAAACTGCTTGAGCTTTTAAGCCGAAATATTTCCTACAAGCTTATAGGAATACAATCTTGTTCTTTATTCTCCAAAATATTTTTTTCCGTTGCTAATGGTTACCGGATTATTGACAGGTGGCAACATCAAAATGTAAATTATGTCATATTAGATATCATTTTGTTGGAACAGGTTCGGATGATGTGCCGTATTCGTGGTACACGGTTAGATTGTATAACAATGAAAGTGACTGTTATAAAATGTGCCCAATGTCTAATTCAGACAGACATACAGACAGACAGACAGACAGGCAGACAGACAGACAGGCAGACAAACAGACAGACAGACAGACAGGCAGACAGGCAGACAGACAGACAGACAGACAGACAGACAGACACTTAGACATACAATGTCTAGACTATGTATCTGTTATACAATCCGCCCATCACTGTTATACATTTTTCCCAGAACTGTTATACAATCCGCCCAATGTTATACAATCCGCCCAGCACTGTTATACAATCGGCCCACTGTTATACAATCCTCCCAGCACTGCTTTACAATCCCCCCAATGTTATACAATTCGTCCAGCATTGTTATAAAAATCGCCCACTGTTATACAATTTGTCCAGCACTGTTATACAAATCGCCCAGAACTGTTATACAATCCGCCCAGAACTGTTATACTATTCTCCCAGCACTGTTATAAAATCCGCCCAGAACTATTTCTTAGTAACCACGCAAATTGATAAAATTATTTGCATTAAACATGACTGTTGACTTTATGACTTTGATCTCTAGTGCTTAATGATGATCCTACGGAACGGTTGCAAAGTGAAATGCCTCGCTTGCCTCCCAATGGAACTTTGAGATGTCTTGAAAAGAAAATATCAATGAAGAAAGAACACTATACTCGTATAAAATGACGAGTTTGACTCTACCAGATTTCTCGTTAACACTTATCACCATTCTATAGGTATGGACTAAAGCCTAAAACCGCTCAAGTCTCAAATATTTTTTTACAAAATTGAGGGTTTGAGAAAGAAATAAAAAGGAAATAAAAAAATAAAAATTTAGGAAATAAAATCTTCTTGAAATGCAATGGAGAAACTTGTTTACATTTTTCAACAGACTATGCTTTTCTCGTTGAAGCACGCTAATCTAATTTCTCCACCACAACATTCGTTCCAATTAAACAAAATTCCTATTAATAAACTTCCTATGTAACAAACGTCGGTTATAAGACCTGAACTTCATAAAATGTTGAAAATCTTAAGTTGATTTTGGAGAAAAAATAACAGATTCGACTTTGTTTACACAAGATAATATTAAAAAAAGAAAACTGCATATCTATATCTACACGATTGTACTAATTTATTTTATCAAGTCCCGCCTTGTTTTCGTGATTATTTAAGCTGCTGTATAATTCCTTTGGTTGTCTCCATGATTCTGAAAGTTTTTTCATAGCTTATCGTTTTATGAGGAATTTAAATTTCAAATTAGTTTATCTTAAATATTAGTGGTAGATTTTGCATGACGCCGTGACATTATTTAATGATGGTAGGCGGTGTTGTTACAATTGGACAAAAACACTGCTAATTCAACAATCGCTTCTTTTGTATGTCACTTTGCTAAACAAATATGTCATTAAGTAAGTAAGTAAGTATATTTCGTCACATAAAAATATAATAAAAACAAAATAATTTAACAAACAAACTTAAATCATAAATAAAATATATTAAGTAAAAATATTAGTAAAAAATACTAGTGTGACAGGGGATATTAAAAAAGGTCAAAAAATATAATGTCCCTATTTCCAAAACATTCCCCATATAAGGATATATGTTAGTGAAAGTAAAAGACTATGAATCTATCATTATTACTGTGTCATGATTAATAATGAAAATAGACACTTTCTTCCTTAATGTGCAGATTCTTAAATAATGCATCTTTAATTCGATGTTTAAAATTATTTGGACTATTTGACAATTTTAAGTTTCTGTTAAGACTATTCCATATTTGAGGGCCTATAAAAGAAAGAGAACACTGTCCTATTTTCCGTAATCTATTAGGTTGATTGAGCATATATATGACATATATATAGGAGACAGATTATTACAAAATTTATATGCATTCAGACAAACACACTGCTTAAATCTTTAAGATGTTGGCAACCCGTTTATATCTTTAAATTCCTTTGCTCCAACATGACTTCTATTGCCCAATGAAAGACAAAAACAAATGCACATGTTTTGTGCAACTTGTAGTTTTTTACAAATATTCTTATTTATATTTGGATACCATGCTGAACAGGCATAATCAAAATGTGGTTGAATGAGAGCTTTACAGAGAGTTCTGCGCAGATTTAGATCTAAGAAAGATTTGTTTATGTAAAGGAACTTCAATCTACCGTTGATTTTACCTAATACCTTAGCAGCCATAGACTCACTAGAGAGACAGTCATCTAATATACATCCTAAATATGTTACATTTGTACAATGTTTAATTTTAATATCATTTCGCCTAATATCCAACTCGTCTAATGCCTTTAGTCTCTTCTTTGTTCCAAAACCAATACATTTAGTTTTATCTTCACCAAAGTGAATACTTAATTTATTTTCTACGAACCAATCACACAATGAGTTAAAACTTTTATTTAAGTTCGTTTCAATTGACTTTAGGTCTTTATGAGTAAAACAAGACAAGCATCATCAGCATAAAGAAGAAGGTTACAGTTTATGGCTTGTGACATATCATTTACATATAAGGGAAATAATAACGTATCAAGTATAGAGCCCTGTGGAACACCACACAAGAGATCTTCTGGGCTTGAAAAAGCATATTCTATGTTAACAAGAATTGTTCTATTTTCTAAATATGACTTAAACCATGATATTGTTTTTTCACTAAATCCTAGACATTTTAGTTTCATTAAAAGGATATCATGGTCAATTGTATCAAACGCTTTCTGTAAATCT
>JANTOQ010073348.1:0-17035 GCA_027564595.1 Bythotiara depressa | reverse complement strand
AAAATACTCCGAAAGCATAAAAGCTTGCCATTTATATTTTTAGAAGAAAGATTTTGAATGACAAAACGATAATATACGTTCATAACTCAGTAACAAATAATTAGTTTGATGCTTGATAACAGCATTTGAGAATTGTGACAGTGACCATGCACATAGACTAGAACTAGTCTTTATTTAAGGCACCCAGGCGGCGCGTACGGGAATCTTTCATAAATATGGCAACAATGGTAAAAGCAAAAGGTCAGTTAGTTAATATAGCATCCAGCTAATAAAACAATAGAACAGTCTGAGTGCAGAAGGCAGAGCTGTGATTTAAAAAAAATAAAAAAATAAACACTGTGGAGACAAGACAGATATGAATAAGAAATTAACTCTGAAGGGGAGAATGAGATATTTATTAATTGTGGGATGTATTATTACTTCGTAAACATGTATTTTGTGCTTCACTGTTCCTTTTATCATTCTGTAAATCTGTTTTTACAACTTATTCAAAACTACAGTCTAAAAGATGCGAAACAAATAGCCCTCTACATGGCCTAATAACCTAGCTAACTTACAGAATGTTTGAAATTACCTGAAGAAATGTTTCAAATATTCTTCAAGTACATTATTTAAACAATATCATAATATAATAAAGAACCAAGCTTTTATTACAAGAAGTTCAGTAAAAAAAGCTACTGCTTACCAAGTCGTTGAAGAAAAGTAGATATTCTTCTCCAAGCCTCAAGTTTTTTTGGCCAGTCCTTATGGGTTTTACTGGAAATATCCCATATGCATGGATACTTTCTAACTTCTTCTGTTAACTTAATTGACAATTTGTGATGGTCATTTGTGATTGCCAAGCAGGATTGGTTGACAGTACATGGCGGTGGTGATAGTTGAGACAGCTCAGCATCATAATCACCACTATCTTCAAAGCTTCCAGTATTTGCTTCTTGCTGTTGTGGGACATATTCGTTTAGCTGCAATGGTTGTTGAATGCTTGCAGCTCTTAATAGCTCTAACAGCTGAAGGTTTGATCGAATTTGTTCATTCTCAATTTCTTCAGAATCCCTCATTTCAGACGCCATCTTGAAAATGAATGTTGTTTTATTTTTGCTTACTTTGTAAAAATAACTAATTTTGATTTTTTTTTTTTTTTTTGATATGTGAATCACACAAAAAAAGTTGAATTCGATTCTACTTTTTAATTTTTGTTGCGACACAACACTTGATATGCGTACTTTAAAGATTATTTGTAATACGCATGCTCAATGATACGGTCCGTGTCGATATGCGAACAATTTTTGTAAGTGGAAATCCGGCTTAATACATGGACAAACATGCATACTTTAAAACTGTATTTGATCTGGATGAAGAAAATAGCACAGGCTCATTTTAAGTTCATGAAAAACTTATTCTGATGAACAACAGTCCACCATTCTTTTTACACCTTTACTCTAACATTTTCCTACTGAGTCAGTGAAAATCAAAGACTATAAAAATGTAGTCGCTTAGGAAAATGACCACGGTTGCTAAGGGGAATTTTAATTTTCCTTTATATTTGGAATAGTTTTTTCATTAAACGAAAGAAAATATTAAGATATTATTAAATTTAACTACCTGGAAGCATTGCTATTCTAAATAAAATTAGGAGGTTATACTATTAGGCTGTAATTACTCAATACCTTGTTCTTGTTCCTCGTTTGACGCACGCATGGCAACAACTGAAGCTAATAATCATGCATTCAAGCTAATTATTTGTGTTACAGATTATGATCGACCATAGTCAATAGAAAAACATTTTCTATAGACTATGGATAGACTGATTAATTTAAAAATAAAAATATTTCAACCTGTCAGGTTATTTTCAATTTCTCAGAAAAGAGAAGAAAGAAGAAGCAACCAAATGACCAAAATCCAACTCTTTTATCTCCAACATCTTTATTAAGCTAGGGAAATCGCAGTAACAGCCATAAAATATCACTCCTGCCAACTTTTCTAAACTAGATAATTTTTGTAGTGACGTTAAAACTTTAAAAAATACTTATTACAGTGAAGTTTATTAGTAATTAATACAAAACAGTCTGGGAACGAAGTTGTTAAAATCATCAACTTCTGGTTATTAACTTCTGTTTTTCTTCTTCTTAGACAGGCAAGGTCAAAGTTTTGTCTATTCTCAGAAAACCTTAAGTAACATGATACCTGAGACATTTATTTTTATCCATATTGTGAAAACAATTACTGCTTCCACATTATGAAGGTTTCCAATGGGAAGTTTAAAAATATTAAAGGGTTAATTAAGGTTGCAGAAAAACACTTTAACAAAATATGTAAAAAATCTACAACAAGTTAATTCCACCAGGGATTAAAAATAACATTGACAACTATATAGAAAGTGATTCTTTCTTCATTTGTGAGGTTTTCTAAGAAATTTATAATTAACGACAGGTATTTTAGACAAACACTAGTTTGAAATTTTTATAGAGTAAAAATGAATGAGCTATTTTACCTAGGGGGTAATGGGATAAAGTATAGGTATTTTCCATAATTGCTTATGATTGCAAAGATTGATTAAACCCCCTGACTGGAATTTTTTTTATTTAGAATGCTGTTAGAGAGGAACTGGCATTATTACTACAAGCTAGGGAAATTGTACCAAACAAAAATGTTTATATTTCCAGTCATCTGTATGTGATTGCAAAGATAAAAGCGGATTATGATTAAACCCCCTGGCCAGCAAAATTTTGATTTAGAATGCCGTTAGAGAGGCACTAGCATTTATTACACAAAATAAAATCATAATAGTCGAGTTAACCCTTTAATGCATAGTCTCTCCGGAAAGGAATTCGTCATTTCTTTGCTATATTGCATATTCCAGGGGGTTAATTATTATAAATATAATGCAAAATAAATTTGTTAAAAACTGATAAGACCCCCTGGTTCTTCGAATTAAGTGTTTTAAGTAATCCTTTAAATGCATAGTGTCTCAGGAAAGGAATCAAATCATTGGTTATTTCTTTGCTATTTTGCTTTTTCCAGGGGGTAAATTATTGGAAATATAATGCAAAATAAATTTGTTAAAAGGTGATAAGACTCCCTGGTTCCTCATCAAATTATAAAGGTTTGCCATGGGCAATAGTTTTATCTGTATAGCAACCACTTATTCTCAGGTGTTTTCTGTGTATGAAAAATTTGCACTTCCAACACCTAGACCGTTGATGGCCTCACTAATTTTTACATAACAGGAAGAAAGATTTCTTATGTTAAAACATGGTTTTACAGCGATTTTACGGGCTATGAATGAAGATTTCTTATGTTACTAAACTGTTTTGCCACGATTTTACGTGATAGGAATGAAGAATTCTTACATTAAAATAGGCTTTTATAGTGATTTTACGTGCTATGAATGAAAATTCCTTACGTTAAACATGTTGGTGATCTCTTTTCTATTAAGCATATATTGCTTTTTATTGTTTCCTGCTTTATAAATTTGTGGAAGTGTACACTACTGACAATTAATGTTTCTCACAAATTACAAGTACATCCCCCTGATATTAGTTTCTAATTGGAAAATTAACAATTGAAATATTAACCCCTTCAAACATCCTATCTTCCTTCTTACAAGGATAATAGCATAGGTGATATCATTTTGTAATCATTTTGTAAGCAAATATGTTAAGAGGGTGTTGCATGTTTCCACCATAAATATCACCCAAAATGGAGATTGCTTCAAAGAGGCTATTATTCATATGCCAAGGATTTGCTGTTGCATTTCTGCATATGGAAACCAGGTGTGAAGGATCGGATGACACTGTTTTCCTGTAGCTAAAAGAGAAACAAAAAATAATTAATAATTACAGCACATCTATGGAATACTAGAAAAAATAATGATGAACAGGGTATTAAGTAACTGTGGCCTTATTAGTTATTATTTCTCCTGAAATAATGACATAGTGTCTGTGGTAAAGCATGACACACTGGCCTTGTCCTTGTGAGTGAGTGAAAATCATAGTAATGACCATAGGAATTCATAATGATAGCTTTTTAAAACAGCCATTACTATGATTTTCACTCACCTATCATGAGTGACTTTTAGCTGCTGCTATGCCAACATCAGTGTGTGCGATGCTTTACCGCAGACACTACGACTTTCTAGTGACATTTTACAACTATTATTACAATATTATAGGTTTAAAAATCTATTGTGATTGACTTTTACGGCCATTAAATTCGATTTTCTGGCTTTAGAAACTTATCGTTGGTGACTTTCATGGCCACTACTATGACTTTCTGATGCTATCATGTGTGAATTTTATTAGCTTTAAAAAGCATATATAAATCATATTTAATTTTTTTTTCTTCAATGGAAAAATTATAAAAAGAAAGCGATTCTGTTGAGAAAGATAAACGTCTTTTCCTTTATCATTTATTTATGGTTCATATTAGGAGATACTCAGTGTATAGACAATCTGTTTATTTATAATGTAATTCACGAAATTCATGTTCTTCTTTATATCATGAGAAATATAATAACTAATAACAGTATAACTTCCGAATTTTATTTAGAATAACAAATGATAGCTTTTTAAAGCTAGAAACTCGTAGCATGGGCCATCAAATTTCATGCACACTAAATACATAGATTTCTGATGTTAAAACATGGTTTTACAGAGATTTATGTGCTACATTTATGTGCTACAAATGTTATAAAAACTGTTTTACCATGATTTTAAGTGGCTTGAAGGAATGTTATTATGTTATGAATTATGAGTTCTGAATACACTAACTGTATAAAATGATGCAATATTTCTGGTAAACAGGATCGTTATGAAGTGGTTGTTTTACAGGGGGTAGTGTTAGATAATCTATGAGAATTATTTAATTTTCTACGTGGAGAAACATTTGCTTTTATTTATGTATTTTTCAAAAATATACCCCCTGGAATATTTAAAAATTATAGATATCTTCTGTAAAATGTTACAACAATGAAGAAAGTTTTTAAGACAAAAATCCATGAAGCCTGTATGTATGCACGGCCTGTAAGGAAGAAAATATTTTTTACAAAAAGCCTTTATATAATTAGGAGTCAAAGGCAAAGCCATTGAAATATAAATTTTCAGGTAGAATGTCATTCATTGTAGGTTTAGAAGATTACAAATCGATCTAGCGGCCTTAGATCATTTTTAGTCTAGGTTTTAGGGGCTTAAAAATGGAACGAGCAGCCATATATTGTCCTTCATCCTAGGTTTTTTAGGCTTAAAAATGGAATGAGCAGTTGTTCGTCCTTCATTCTAGGTTTTAGAGGCTTAAAATTCAGACGAGCAGCTGTAGATCGTCATTTAATCTATGTTTTAGAGGCTTAGAAATTGAACTAGCAGGCATAGACTGTCATTTAATATAGGTTTTATAGGTTTAAATGGAACATGTGGCTGTAAAGCTGTCACAAGTGACTTCTTATGGCTGCTACTTCGATATTCTGGTTTAGAAAAACTACATAATGAGTAACTTAAAAATAAATTTGACCTGGAAAAGAAGTTGCATTGCCATTATTTCACTTGCTTTTCCATTATAATTCACTTCTGGTTTATTTCTAAGAATAAACGTTCTATTTCTTTTGTTTTTCAGAAAAGGTTTTCAAGTATATATTTAAAAAATATTTTGGTCTCATTTATAAAATTCCCAGAAGAACAAGACAGGTGTGCTTCTTTTCTTTCACATGCAAAAATCTGAACTTCATTGAGGAAACTTATTTTCTTGCAGAAAGTGATAAAATCGGTGATTTTAATAATATTGAGGTCTGTTTTTGCCAAACAGTTTTAAAAACGATCAGTAATTACCGATCACCAACCAAAATTTGCATCTCTGATTAATAAAACAAACATTCTCTTCAAAACACAGCATGTAAATACAGGCATTCTACAATGTTGCTTTTGCTGAGAAGTAACAAATTTTGATTTGAACATTTTACTGATCATTCTGCAATGTAGCATTAAAGTTAGGACTTAGAGTTACAGTATATTATATTGCAAAACATATTGTAGCAATATGTTCTGAGTTGTAGCAATATGGCTCTGGACTTGTTGCAATGTATAAATTTAAGCAATATCTTCTGATTTGCATTATTCCACCCATTGCCATATTATTCAGTTAACTACTATCAAACATGACCTGCTCAGGAGGTCCTTAAGTATAGTTACAAGACAGGTGTGGCATGTGATCACACGCCTATGCCTCTGCACATGCCATACAAATAAATAGCCTCTGCACATGCCATACAAATAAGTGGCATGCAAATGTCCGCACACCTAAATTCTTCTTTTGTGTGTGCTACAGCTTTGCTGTAAACAGTAATTAATCATGTCTTCAGCCATCGTGATTTGAGGTTTTTTCTGTCAGCACTTGCTGAAGACTGTCCAAATATTCTAAAGAAAGTAAATAACCACTGTTCCTCCCTTTTTATTAGCTGAGGCAACCTTGTTCCCTCAGATTTTAAAACGATTGGATTGCTTCTTTTTTTTGTGATCAAGTGGAAATAAAAATCCTGACTTCATGTTAACCTATAGATCCTTCCGTGCGAATTCTCTCACTTGGTATAATGCAATTGAACCAATCAGATTTCTTTCAGTTCAGTTCACGTGTAGGTTTTTTACACAGGAAGTAAAAACTTGTTTATAATTTAATCTGCAACATAAAAAGTTTAAATATTTTAAAAATACATTTTAGAAAGAGTTGTACATTGTTTTCTTCAAGAGTGTAACATGTGCAGGTTTTTGAAAAATGAAACCATTCTATTCTTCAAATAATCAAAGCAAACAACTCAATGAGTTCAAAAGTTCTTTACAGGATTTGAAATGAATGATGCAGAATTTCAACTTTCGATAAAAATCTGGGGGTCAAAATTTAGTTTTCCACTTGATTGTTTAATTTTACAGCATTGTTGTTTTTAGGAAATCAATGGATTTTGGAGAGGTCTTTTGCATTTACATCCCAATAGTTCAGCCTTAACTTTAAGTGAGGTGCAGTTCACTAAACTTGGTTACTTGTATGCATCATCAATCTTAGATGCTCTACCATATAGCATGGTACTCAATGAGACACACTTCAGTAATCAACATGCAGAAATTCTTCAAATTTTCTTAGACAGTTGAACTATTTCTTACCGAATTGAACATGCTTGCATATATTTCATATACAGTGTCAGTCTTCCATTATTGCTGGCTGTAGAGATGAGCTCACAAAAATGATCTGTGTCATCTTTTTCCAAGGCTCCACAAGGACTTAGCAGACGGCTTAGTGTTGAGGAGCTCAATTCTATTATGCACGACAAGCCAGATGCATGAAAGCTGATTGTCTGAGTAGTTTAACTTCATAGTGACTAAAGTACTTTAAGATCACATTGGAAACAATCTTCTTCAAATTGTCCCAAGTAGACGAAGAAACTCGAGTTTACAATAGGCATAAAAACAACAATGATCATACACAAAATGATTTGTCCATCTTTTTGTGACTGTTTTTAAGTTTAAATATTTAACAAAACACGAGCATGAATTTGCTATAATCAGTAGGTTGGTGTGGGTAAAGTTCCCTCAGCTCTATTAGAGTAAAACACTTCTTGAATGAATGACCAACTCACTAACAGCATGTTCTACCTGGTTCTTATGCTCTACAAAACTACCTCATGATTTTTACTATACATAACCACCCTAAGTCCTTTCATGCAATCGCTTTTTAGAACACGCATTCATAGCCAGCATATGAAAGTGGAAACTCTTACTCTTAGCTTCAACATAATTATGTAATTGAGATTAGGTTCCAACATTATACCCACATGTTCTCCTATGATATAGTATGGTGTGTATAGAAACAAGGCATTATATCTTTTCTAGATGTATTAATTGAAATTTTGTATGTGTGAGAAGTCACTACATTGTGATGTGAGAATGAAGAACGTTACTGATAATGTTTAGATTAAGAGGAAACAGAAAAAATTTAGCCACTTGTTTTAATGCTAACATCTAAAAGATTTAAAATGAGACATCATTATAGTAGATAGATATATAATTCAGTAATAAGAAGATGCTCTCTCTATTTTTTGTGGTGTCTACAGGATGCACTACATGATGTAGAACATGGTTTCTATTCATTATGCAGTAACAGGAGTGGAAGCACAGAGTATAAGTAAATAAGAACTTTTTCACACTTAAAAGGCAATTAATGTTTAAAATTAAGTTTCGATTTTTTTACAAAGTAATTAAAAAAAAAGATTTATGAAAGCGTATCATAAAAACCCCGATTTTTTAATAATTTTGTGACATTTTCACTACATTTATTCTGCCTTTTTTCCTTACACTCTCACCATTTAATAACAAGATTTTATAGATACAACCACGGTTAATCATGGAGTTGAGTATAGTTGTGATGTCATGCCTGCTCTATCTATTTAAAAACATTAAAGGGCAATTAACATTTAAAAATAAGTTTGTTTATTATAGCTTATAAATCTTTTAAAAAACCTAAAAACATAGAATGGATTATGTGAAAGAGTCCATTCTGTCACAGATAATATGTTATTAAATCTGTTGGAACAGTGTCCTGCTACTCCAATTGAAGTTCCACTTAGTTCCTCTAAAAAACTCTTCAAATGTGGCATGGTTTTGTTCAGTAGCTACAAGCTAGTATTTGGGCAGAACCCAATGTCCTGACTGCTCTTGATGTTTCAACAACTGTTGAAATCCTAGCCAAGCTTCATGCATCAAGAAAGGCCCTTATTCATTTGGAAGCAGGTGAGCTTTGCAATGTAAAGTTCAAGTGTCAGAAGAGGTATATCAGCATGGTGATAGGGTATATTACAAAAGAGAAGGACAAGATAGGTGGCTTGGCTCAGGTAAAGTTATTTTCAAGATGGTAAGGTTAGACATGATGGTATATTTGTACACATCAGGGATCAAATTAAGTGTATCGCGATCGCGAAATGCGATGCATTTTTCCACTTTAGCAATATGAAAAAGGTACTTTTAAGTTTTCAAACTGTAAAATTTGCAATACAAAAAAAATTATTCTACTGTTTAAACTTTTTCATCTATATTTGAATTGAATTAAATTCATTTGAAAACCGCTGTACAAACTACGAAATAATGTTTTAAAAAGCACGAGATCAAACATGCATTCATTTTAACAACGTTAACAAAATACTTGTTTCCCTCCTTCTTTTATTGCTAATTTTTTTTTTCTATACTGCTCAACATAAAACTAGATGATGGCACAAAAAAAGTGTTGAACTCACTAAAGCCTCATGGAAACCTGTTACAACTAAGTATTTTCAGGAAAGAGTCAATGTTGTCATCACTCCTTGCCCTGAGTTCACGGAGAGAAAAAATCATTGAAGTCAAGAATGTGAACTTGCAAAGCTTAAAGAATTTGATGCTTACATGTACACTGAAGTGCAGGACTCAGGGCAGTTCAGAATATCCTTAACATGGGTTATTTTAGACAAAGGTGACAAACCATAAGCTTGTTTGGTTTTTGAGGGTATATGAGGAATATCAAGAGATTCCACAGCTACCGAAACTGGAATGAACATTTTTCTTGCAATGGATGATAAAAGCAAATGACATTAAGTCAGCTTTCCTCCAAGGTCAGTTGCTAGAGCAGGATGTATTTTTGCAGCCACAATCAAAAGCTTCAACACCATCAAGAAAGTTATGGAAGCTGAGGTGTTGCCTGTATGGCTTGAATGATGCTGCATGCCAGTTTTTCAATAGTGTGAAGACAGCATTGATCCAACTTAATTGTCATCAGTTACATCTTGATCCAGCCATATTCTCGTACTATAGAGGTGACAGATTTAGTGGTATTATTGTTTTCCATGTTGATGATTTCTTTATGCTGGGGAATTAAATTTTGAAACAGTTGTTATGGCTGGTCTGTGAAACAGATTTCTTGCAGGAAAACTTGTAGACCAGTGTGATTATGTAAAGAGTGTATAGACCAGTGTGATTATGTAAAGAGTGTTTAGACCAGTGTGATTATGTAAAGAGTGTAGAAAATATTGATGTTTATGTTTATCTGAGAAGTTATATCCACTTACACAATCTGATCATTCTGGTCTCCACTTACACAATCTGATCATTCTGGTCTCCACTTACACAATCTGATCATTCTGGTCTCCACTTACACAATCTGATCATTCTGGTCTCCACACATTAGTGGGACATTTATACTGGGAAGTCCAGGGTACCCACCCTGATCTTACTTTTGAAATGGTAGATTTAAGTACAAGATTTAAGACAGGCAATTTAAATTATCTATTTTGTGCTGTCAAAGCAATTCTCCTGCAGTGGCAGATCTAGGAATTTTTAACCTTAGTCAAAGTTTTTAATTTGCAACTGTTTTTTGTTGTTGTTGTTGTTTGTTTTTTTGGTTTGTTTGTTTGTTTTTGTTTTGTTTTTTGTTTTTTGTTTTGTTTTGTTTTAGTTTTAGTTTTTTGGGGGGCAGTGGTGTTTCACATTTTAGACATTTTGAAGGCTTAAAAGACTGACTGTTAAGATGCATAAATTAAACAAATATCTGCTGTATCCATGTATACCATTATACATAAAAACATCAGCATTATAGCTTATAAATTGTTACATTGAAGCATGTACTGCTCGCTGTTCCACGAGGCTGGCTATCTGGAACAACTGATGCAAAAGAAAGCATACTCTGTAAAGACCTTGTGAAAAATGAATAAACCTCTTCACAGTTTCAGAGAAAACAGCTCTCCTATCTTGAGCATGTGCAATAAGTTTTTAAAAGTAAACAATGATAGGTGAACCTTTTAACTAAACTATGAGAGTTTGAATGAGAGAAAAGTAACAATATTTCTTTATCTGCAGTTATAGCAAGCTACTTGCTAAGAATGTTTTATATGTTGTAGCTATCATTGTTTCCAACATATTTTGACAAATGTTATACTAAATATAATTACAGTTTCCTGCAGAAAAAATATTTCATGTTTTATGTGTCCTGCTCGGAGTTCTCCTATAATTAAATAAACTTTAGCTACCACATTTTAAAACACACAACGATGGAGTTCTATTGAAAAGGTCTATTAAGAAATGAGAAACGAAGTTTTCTATTAATCCGTGTTCCGAATGAGAGCAGCTGTATGCACTGCTGTTAATAATAGAATAAAACATTACCAGCACTCATAATAAAAGGTCATTTTCTTTAGAAAATTTTCTCTCAACACAAAAGACCTGTTATTAATTTAACAATGCTGAATCTTAGAGTTGTTCGCCAAAGTTGACGATAAACAATAATATACAGAAATATATCACCATACTAATTACAGTGTTATGTAAAATATAACATTAATTCCGCTTCATTCTGTAAGATAATAAGCTTGTAATTTGTTTCTTTCTTTTTAAACATAGGAAATCTGGTTGATGATATATATATATGCGTTGTTGTTATTTCAGGAGAATGACTTTTTTTTAGTTTACTGAACACATTTAACATTCGTCACACGGCGAACGTGACATACCCTAGATCCGCCCCTGTTATGACCTTATTAATTCCTCTTTAAATCTGAGATAATAAATTTCTGTTTCTTATAGCTATAGCTAGCAAAAATAAAAATTACAATTTTCAAGCTCCCAAATATATTCTCAAATTAAAGATATTTTTGCTGTATTATTTTTAGCTATAAAAAAGTAGATATGTAAATAAAAGATATTAAGAAACGGGATTAAATATTTTCAATGTGTTCACAAGCTAGGTTAGATATTGTTTTTGTTTTCACAGGGTGGTGGCAGTGCCACATTTTTCTTTGTCAATGGATTAGATGCAGGAAATTCTCAAATTTACAAGTATAAAAACCAAACCATATTCTATATTCTTTAAGTATATAAGTTTTTTCAGTATCCTTGGACATCACACTGTTTTGCAAATATTAAAATGCTAGGTACAACATACTGGTTGTAGATTTGCATATAAATTAAGATAAAAACATTTCAAGCTGCTTATATACTGTTTTCAAGCTCAAGACTGGCTTACTTTTGTATGTGAGTTATTGTTATTTTTTTCTTACTTCAATATTTCAGAATTTATATTCCTTCATCAGTTAAGAGTTCTGCAGCATAACTGTCGAAACTTCCTGCAAACACTGTGTTTTTATTCTTATTGTTAAAAAACATAATCTATAACAAGCCTTCATCAGGTTAAATGAGTTAGACTCTACTTCAAATAAGGTTCAATAAAAAGGGTTCCCCATAGTATAATATATATATTATCCCCCATCATACTATCCAGTAAAGTATCCACACAAAGTACATATTCAGGATAGTTTTACCAGCTGGGGAATGTTGTAAGTCAAGGCCATAGCTTATTACAGTTAACCCCAACCTAGTGGATTACTCCCATCCTGCCATTAACTTGGTACTGGAGGATCATTAACTAAACAAATCTTGTTAAGTTTTATTGAGCTTATACTTTTATCATAATGACTACTTGTGGTGTGCATGGGTATTCTATTTAAAAGAACGTAGTTTGAAAAAATTTGCTAAATGTGATTTTGATTTAATACTTTAGCTTATAAAAAGCTAATAAAAAAATTTCTTCTGCATAGAAGAGTGATATCAATATCATGTAGATGTAACATGAGATGAAGTGCTATACACTTCACTTAAACCTGTAATGCATAACCATACCTCCTGGTTGTATTAAACTTCCCATTGCAAAACTTTATAATTTTTATGAGGAACCAGGGTGTCTTATCAATTTTTACCAAATTTGTTTAATAATATTATATTTCTGAGAATTAACCCCCTGGGAAAAGCAAAATAGTAAAGAAATGACCAATGATTTGATTTCCAGGGACACTATGTTAAGTTTGTTCTTAAAGTTGTTCTGTTTTCAAATTATTGCTAACCTTGTTTACATAAAGAATAAATATTTGTTATAAGGTATTATAACATTTAAAATGCTTCAAAAGTTGTAGTGAAGGAGAGTGCATGAAAAACATATTTATAGCTTAATATATACACATCAAGGGATGTTTATTTCAAATAAGTAAAGACCGATTTCCATTACAGCAGTTTTGCCCGCGCGGGTGGAGCGCACGAGCGGAAAAAGTTGAAAATTCTCAACTTCAATGGCGGACGGTCGAGCAAAAGCAATTTGAGCATGCGCAAAAAAGTTCGCTCTGCCCACGCCGGCACAAGCGCAGTAATGGAAATCGGCCTTAATACTCAGCACATGAAATGTTCTATAGCAGGTCAATGTTTTCTGTTCATTTCATAAGAAAATATTAAGAATACAGTATAGAATAGATTATGGAGAAAAACACTTGTTACAACAAATGAATGCTTTTTCACAGCTGGAATTCTTATTTTCCAGTCTTAGAAAAAAGTTTATGAAAGCTTTGATATAGCCGGTATTCTGATTTTGCAGTCTAAGAAATTGTTTGTGAAACATTTTATATGGCCTATGTTACAATTTTCCATCCTTAGAAAATTTATGTGGATGCTTTTTCATGGCCGATGATATTCTGACACTAAAGTAATTTAATAACTGTGTTGCTAAATTCAGAGATTAGAAACAAACTATATTATAGTGCCTGTAAAAAAATGGGAAAATAATATAACATCAACAAAGAAAATTTCAGACAACATGTCAGATGAGTGGAAAAACCTGTCAGACATCTCCGATGTTTTGTTAGACATTGCTGTCTGATGTAATTATTATAATCACTAGAAGTTTTTAAGATACCATGCCATGCAGTATCTTGAAAACAAAAAACAAAATTTAAGGTCTTTTCAAGGTATTTACTAATAATTAAAATGACTCTGGATGGAGAAAGTGTAAAAAGTTTTAATGGATCAAATAACTAACTTTTTAAAAGAAAAAGCGAAGATAAATGTTTGGTTCAGAAAGTCTGTAAAGAAGAAACAAACACATATCTTTTATTAAACCAAAGTTCCTGAGTTTCAAATTTTCTAGAACTCTCCAGAAACATACCTAATTGGTAAAATAATGGAAAGGGCAGGAGGTCTTGGCTCCACTGCTAGATGAATATGTGGGGAAAACAGTACACAAGCAATAAATTATTTTTTTTATTGATTTTTATGTATCCAGTTCTTCGTTGTAACTGATATCATTTCTAATTTCATGAATGTAGATAAATTCCATTACACAGCATTTCTAAAAATAAAAATAAAACTACATGATGGCAACTTTTTGCCACAGCGAGACTTGATCACTACAGGGTGGCCAGAGTTCTGGAAATCAGGGAAAAGTCATAATATTTTTTGTACTCACAAGTCAGGGAAATGTCAATGAATTTTGAGAAATTGTCAAAAATCAGGGAAACCCAGGGTAAAGTCAGCTAAATTTCAAATTATTCAAATTACAATATTGTTTCTTAACATGATTGAATATTATGTCTTAACTGCTATATTGAATATATATGACTTTCTTTTCTTATTAGTGATTAATGAACATTAGTTTTCTCAATTCTATGCGATTACAAAATTCTTTAATTTGTGCATGTGAATTATTACACTACACTATTAAGTAATGGTAAATAAAGTTTCTTTTAAGTGCTCTATTGAGCAACGGTCAAGGAGAATTCAGGGAATTTTATTTTCAATTAGGCTGGCCACCCTGCACTAGCAGTACAGTATTTACTACAGTAATTGCTGTTTGCTGCAGTTATGTAATTTTGAGAGCTGCATATGGTCCAGAAATATATATAGTATAATAGGTAATGTAATGTTTCCATGAAAATATATTTATAGACCAAGCCCTTCAATTCTATCATGATATTTACTCTCCTCTGCAGGTGTTTTTCAAAGTGTACCTTCCAGTACCATAAGCTTAAGATTTGTACGATCAGTTACATTGTCATAAAATAATCATTGCTCACATTCAATGTTGCAAATAAGGACTTCTAACCTGGTCGATGAAAATCAAAGACTATAAAAATGTGGTTGCTAAGGAAAATGGCCATGGTTGCTAAGGGGGATTTTAATTTTCCTTTTATATTTGGAATATTTTTTTCATTAAACAAGAAACCAGAGCCAGAAATGGTAATGTCAGTTTGTGTTTTATTAAGATATTATTAAATTTAACTACCCCCTGGAGGCATTGTTATTCTAAATAAAATTTAACTACCCCCTGGAAGCATTGTTATTCTAAATAAAATTTGACTACCCCCTGGAAGCATTGTTATTCTAAATAAAATTTAGCTACCCCCTGGAAGCATTGTTATTCTAAATAAAATTTAACTACCCCCTGGAAGCATTGTTATTCTAAATAAAATTTGACTACCCCCTGGAGGCATTGTTATTCTAAATAAAATTTGACTACCCCCTGGAAGCATTGTTATTCTAAATAAAATTTGACTACCCCCTGGAGGCATTGTTATTCGAAATAAAATTTAACTACCCCCTGGAAGCATTGTTATTCTAAATAAAATTTGGAGGTTATACTAATATTACTTATCATATTTCTCATGAAAGAAAGAAAGACAGAAAGAAAAAAAGAAAGAAAGAAAGAAAGAAAGAAAGAAGAACATGGATTACATTATATAGCTTGTCTACACACTGAGTACCTCCTAATATTAACCAGAAGTAAAGAAAAGTAAGGAAAAGCCATTTATCTTTTTCAATATCTTTCTTTTTAGAATTTTTCCATTGAAGGAAATTTTATAACATGATTTACCCTAATTCGGCTGGATTTCCAAAGCCCTAACATTCAGATATATACTTTTTAAAACTAATAAAATTGTCTGTTAAGTCATACACAATAGCTTTCTAGCATCAGAAAAGTCGTAGTAGTGGCCACAAAAAGTCCATCATAAATTTCTAAAGCCAAAAGATCGTAGTTACATAAAGGCCATAAAAATTGCACACAATAGCTTAAAAAACTGTCACAAATAACTTTTTACTGCAGATACTATGATTTTCTAGCTTAAAAAAGCTATCACAAGTGACTTTTTACTACAGCAAATACGATTTTCTAACTTAAGCTATCATGAGTGACTTTTTACGGCCATTACTGTGATTTTATGGCTTAAGGTAGCTGTTGTGATTGCACTACTATGATTTTGACATCATTTGTGACATTTTACTGCAGCTACTACAATTTTCTAGCTTTAAAAATGTGTCACAAGTGACTTTTTACTGCAGTTACTACGAAGTCTTAAAAAATCGTATGTTTTTCCCCAATAACTTTTAGAATGTTGTGCTATTATAGCATATATATATATTCTTTCTCTAAAAATTCCCAGAAGAACAAGAAGGGAAGGTCTTGCTTCTTTCATATGCAAAAATTATATTGTCCAGAGACTAGAAAAGATGTAATACCTGGTTTCTATTACAGGCAATACACATCTTGGGACTAACATTAGCTTTAAGTTGAAGTCAGAAATTTCTTATTTTTTACATGCTTGTTACAGAAATAGTGATTTTCTAGGAAGCAACAGCAGATAAGTTATGAAGTAATTATGTAAGTAAGCATGAGGTACTGTAGTTTGCATAGCATGAGAACCATGTAGAACCATGTTGAGTGAGTTGTTCATTACAGGGGTTGGAATAAGCATCTTTTCTTAGAATATTTAAAATATCTGGCAGGTATTTACCGTATTTGCCGGTGTATAAGACGAGATTTTAAACCATTATTTTAACTCTAAAACTCTGGTATTGACTTATACACCAGGTGAACTTTATCGTAACTTTTGGCAGAGTAGCCAAAGCACGAAATTTGCAGCACACGGGGACGTTTTATCTCGTGAACCACAAACATGAGACCAGGCCGTGTTCCAATGTGCTCTTCCTGGTTTAACTTAAGGCCACAGCTACTCAATACCTTGTTCATCATTCGACGCGCACATGACAACAACTGAAGCTAATAATCACGCATTCAAACTAATTATTTATTTACGTATGATTTTTTATTTTGTGATTTTGTCAAAATACCCTAGTTCATATCCTGTCCTAGCCTACGTTCTATCCCGCCGACCCAGGCCAGTTGAAGCGACCTGTGTCTTTGGTCTATGAACTTTCGTCGAAAT
>JANTOQ010067793.1:2784-17064 GCA_027564595.1 Bythotiara depressa | reverse complement strand
TTTTATCTGTTTGTAAGTGCGACCATCACCAACTGGTGGCGTTTTATTTATTTATTTATGAAATATATATCTTTTTAGTTTTAATATAATTTATGAGATAGGTTTTTGTAACCTCCAGGAAGTTCTCGCGCCAACTCCCTAGCCTTGGATAAACCAAGGATACAAAGAAAGAGGGATGTGTAGAGTGTAGTTGTTAAAACAAAACAAAAGTAACGTTGATGATTGAAGATAAACATATATTGACTTTTAAGATTAATATTAACTATAGTTATATTATAATATAATACTTTCTTAACCCTATTCAGCCTAGGCTTTCTGGCCGGTTCACAACTAGGGCGGGGTGGGGGGGGGGGGCATAAGTTTTGATATAGACATGCAATAACAATATAACTTGGCACATAAATACTTGGGGGCAACACAAAACGTTTGATCAAATAAATTTTTTGATGACGTCATCAAACGCTTTTTCGCCTATTTGTCACCAAGAAATTTGCGATCTACTTTAAATGTTCTAAAATATGTCTGGGAGTGTTTTATCAAATGGAATTAGCTTACTTGACTTTTATTTCTGATTCCTAAATAACATTTTCTTTCCAAGGGTATATAATATCATAACATCAAGAAAAAAAATTTTACCACCTGCTGAGGATCTAATCCTAACGGAAGAGCCATTA
The DNA here is from genome assembly GCA_027564595.1 of Bythotiara depressa. NCBI lineage: Eukaryota > Metazoa > Cnidaria > Hydrozoa > Anthoathecata > Bythotiaridae > Bythotiara > Bythotiara depressa. The sequence goes on along the minus strand of JANTOQ010067793.1, from coordinate 16,390 downwards.
TTCTAAGTAGTAAAAAATTTTCATTATTTTGTTTCCAAGTAAGTTCAGCCCATTTGTGCCAGTGGTTCAAAATATATATTTTAAACTGACAAGGGTGAATTCCTCCTAACGTTCAATTTGTCGGATTTAGAAATTGAATTCAACGTTTGATGTCTCGTAGATAATAGAAACAATCTTGCACGTTACTTTAACCTTTTATGTTTGTTCACATTTTCTCTATTTTTGAACGAACTCGATTTCTGTCTTTGACATATCCCTGACTTTCCATGACTTGAGCTACGTCGAAACTCTGTCTCTAATAATTCCATTTTACAAAAATTCCATTTTCGTGGGACATCATTCAACTCCACTTCCGGTTGTATTCTCATGCGGCTTCATTTAAGTATGTTTGTATCTCGCGATTTACATTTCCTACCCATCGTCAGGTCGGATCATTTTCAGCAACTAAACTACCTTGTAACTTTTCTAGCATAACTAAAGAAAAGCTCCCACTTATAGGCTTGCATTGTTTGGTAGTAGGTGTAACCGGCATACATTCCATTGGTCCATAATAACAAGGATTGCATTCGGTGGTCGTATTACAAGCCATCCAAAATTTACAACCAACAGTGACGTGGACCATTATTATGACTATAAGCAAATTTTGTGCTAAGTGCGATGACATATTTAAAAGTAGAATCTTGATTACTATCTGAAATTATTGCAATGATCTCATATAGCCATTGTATGTTACTGAAAATAATTATGCTTATCAATCTCCAATCTTCTCTTTTATATGAGGTCTTTGTCACGTGTCTTTGTCAGTATCCGTTTCATTCTTGCGCATGTTGTTTACCATTTAGTAAATGGATAATAACGCTTAAGGTATTTCCTCCAGGAAACACCCACATAATAATAATGTTTGGCAAACACTCCTGTGTAAACCTGATAATCTTGAAAAACCAAATCAAAGAGCAAGCAAAAAACATTTATTTTTATACATACTCCATGCATCATTTTTTGTGGAATAATCACATATAAGAACTAATAAAATCAACAAAGTGATGCGAAGATTCCATAAACTAAATAATATTACTCGTGTCCTTCATTACAAACAACGATTAGTGAAAAGCTAATTAGTATGACAATCAAATTAGCGAGGAATGCACAATATATACAATCCTAGGTTTCTATGGCGCTAAAAGTCCTATTTATATGGAAACGGGGTTGGGTTTAGTTACAACTTGATATAATTTAAAACTAATTTCCATTTTTTCAGTTATTCCTGTACAATATACGACAATGTGTCTATAGTGCAGAAAGGCTTTGCCTATATGGAAATGCCGCTGGGCTTAGGTACAGCTTAATATGATTTAAAGCGGATTTCCGTTTTTGCAGTCATTCCTATATTATCTAGGAAGTTCTAAACTCATTTTCCTGAAAACAAAAAAAGGACTCTGGTATTGAAATTTAGTAGGATTTATTACCCCTATAAATGTTGGGGGCATTTTTACCTGTTTTTTAATAATTCTCGAACGATTATGCTATGAATCTGGTAAGTCGTGAGTCTTTTACTATATTTAGAACTATAAAAAAATTCCTAAGATATTTATGATCAGGGGTTATGAGGCATTTCTGACCAGAGGGTAAATATTTTGTTAAATTTTCAAAGTAAAATATTTCTTTAGGGTGATACAATAGAAAGTTTATTTATAACAACTTCTTATAAAAAAATTATATTATTTTTAGATTTGTTGATAATATTGATATATCTTATAAAACAATAACTCAATATTCGCCATAATTATGTTGTAATTATCTTCACAACTGTTATTTATTTTATGTATGAAAATTTCTTATGCACACATGTGGGCTTATTCCCTGATCTTTCTTTAATGGCTCATTTCGTCTTATGATTTATTTCAAATTAAAGGTTACTGGGAATATAAGACATTACTATTAATTTGCAAGGTGTTGAAATTTTTTATAACTAAAACACGTTTTGTCACATTCGTCGCTCTGTTACTCCCCAGGACTTGAGAAAACTAAAACTTTTTTTCTTAAATAATAAACAGACAAAGAGTTTATGAGAGCTCAAAAAAGAGAACCAAAAACCCAAAAAAATCGCTGACCAGCCGTTAAAAAACTACTGATGCCAGCAAAACGCAGCAGTGTATTTTAATTTTTTTTATTTTAGAAAACTAAAAATATACTTATATTACGATGCAAAAAATCAGCTTCATTGCATATGCCATTCCGAAGTTAGATAATGCCGCCCTGCCGACATTTACAGGGTTAATGCGCTTCCAAGCAAATATTGGATGTGTCCTCATTTTTTTTAAGTGAAAAAAATTTGACAGAGAAATGATTATTGCGACATTAATGATGCTACAATGACCATTCATCCATTTGGTCGATTCGACAAATTTAACTTATCATTTTCTACCCATTTTACGATTCAACGAACGGAATAATGCCTATTCAATGCACTTTATTTGGTCCATACATAACGGATTCATTGTAACAAGTTTAATTGGTCGAATCAATAAAATGAACGAATCGACATAGTATTCTCCTGTTTGGCGAAGTCTTTTTTCACAAATGACCTATTTTTCTGCTTACAATAGTGACCTATTTCATTTAGACGATTCGATCAAGTAAGCATTCCATATTTAATCCGTTTTGTTTTGACGATTCCACCAAATGAAATTGTCATGATCAATCAATATCAATCGCCAATTTGGCAAACGGGACATTTTCAACAGGATAATGAAATGCTCAAATTCAATCTTTGACAAAAGGAGAATGTATTGTTGATTCGTTCACATTTGACAATTTCATTACAATCCGTATCATTGATTGAAAATGATAATTTCATTTGGTCAAATCGTCAAAAGAAACGAACATTTTGTCCGACATTACATTATCCTGTTGATGGTTTCCTTTGATATAAATGACTATTTGTACCGGATTGAGAATTACCTATTAGGATTCAGAAACAGTGATTCCCGTTTGGTTTTATGTATTGTAATCAATTAAATACGTAATGTGAATGTGCAGTAAATACAAAAAACGTTAATAATTTCCAAGAGAGAAAATTATTATTATTAAACGTTGGACTTTGATCCCTTTCACTACCTGTAGGTATGCCAATTTTCCCAGATAAAATTAGAGAAGTAATTAACGCAATCTCATCAGAATGTAAGTAATTATCATTCACAAATTTCGCGAGTTTTCATTATTATTATTTTTTAGAACGTCAAAATTATTATTACGGTTCTTCTTCGTTTATTCATGGATAAGGCTTTAAAACATAGATATTTATAACTAAACTTTTGTATCAACTTGCTAAAAAAAAAAAAAAATTCTACAAAATAATATATGATAAATAATAATATAATTAAAACGTTAATAACTTTTGATCGCATTAAGTTATTAACTTGACATTTTGTGACTTTTAAAAAGTCTCTATAAGAAGCAAAATGGTGCAAAACATTTTAAAAAAATTTCACCTGTCAGGGAGTAATGTTTTTGCTAAAATTATGATTAAAAACCAAATTCTCCCTAAGGCTTTATTTTGTATCTTTAACAATAGAGGGACTGATTGTAACATATATACTTATGTTTGTAGCATAGCTGATTATATATTTAGAAAATATTTCCTTTTAAAGGAAAATAAATGCGCTTACTTTAAAAACACCGAAAAAAAACATGTAAATTGCTGACGTCAGTAGCATCTGTTAAGACGTCATGGGTATAATATTTTGACCTGATTGTCAAGACAATAGTCCATAGTGACTCTGGTAATAATTCCAAAGCTTAAGTCCATACAGATCAAGGGTATAATAAGATTTGTACCTCGGGAAAAATTGATCCCCCCTCCCCCCCCCCCACCCAGGCTTTTACCGACCAAAAATAGCACAGGCTTAATAAGGTTAATTACATATTACATAAACAAATAGCCTACTTTATAACATATTTTGCATTCATTGTATCTTGGCATAGTCTGCATGTCAACAGGATCTAATAATTTTAAATTGCATAAAGAAATATGTTACATTATAACATAGTTAGTATTTAATTTATCAAATGGATGCTAACAAGTAAAGTATTTCCTTTATGATACGCCTACAATCATTTTAATTGAACAACTTACTGGATAAATGTTAATTCAGGAAATAACAACAACCAAAACAAATAGAAACAAACATTTCTTAAAAGGCACTACAGTCAATGGAAATAAACGTGTGTCAGTTTCCTAAGGCAATGCGTTATTCCATTATACCCACACTAATTTCATAGGAGAGAACATAAAGTTCACCTCTCTTTCTAGGTGTTTTCTGGATTAAACCTTCTATATTTTATATTCTATATTCTATATGTTAAAGAAGATAAATTACAGGGATAAAATTTATTATCCGTAAAATTTTATAAAATGGGCGTAGACAATCCATGAAATCTTTACGTTGATAAAGTTACACTGATATAAAATAAAATAGCCCAATAAACATATTTAGTGGCTCGAATCCAAAGAGTTTCTCATTGTTAATTCGTCTAGAGGCTTTTTTTTTAAAGTGGAAAGAAGTTTATGTACTGTATCTTTGCTTTGATTCTCGGAATGTTTTCATAATGAAGAGATGTTGCACATAACCGTGTCTGTAGTAAATGATATATCACAACGGTGTGCAAAAGAAAACTGAAATCATAAACACATTTAAATTGTCATAAGTTCCTTTCTACTTTGAGTATTACGCATAACATATTTTATCGAAAACTTGTGGCTATTGGGCTTCTATAACCCAGTCTTTGTATATACTTTTTTTAACTGTCCTAAAACGAGAATTGGGTTAGTTGTCAATGGGATATCCTGTAGGGTTGAGTATCCCATGACGGTTTTTAAAAAACTCTAAAAGATGTCCTTCTCACTGACGTCAAAAATCCATCCAATAACTTAGTTCTGATGCAAGCGAGACACGTTTTCTTGTTCATTCATGCTGGAAAACCACAACATCTTCAGTAACAAACTACCTTAATTCCTCTAGTATCAAAGTCAGTAGTAAACTGAAGACTTAATGAAAAATTTTAAGAGTTTTGTCACATTATGTTCCATATCCGTCGGAGGTTGGGTTACTACGGGAGTTTAACACCCTGCCCCAGTAATTATAAACATTTTTGCTATATCCAGAATGTCGTAAGAAAAAGCCCCCTGATTTGTGATATTCCTATATTGTTTTTTATGTAGCTACAACCCTACACAAAATATTTGAGACTTTTGCGGTTTTATGCCTTTTTCATGTTCCCTCACTAATAGGCAGAGCGTCCATAAAAGCAGAATGGGGATAGGTGTTAACGGGAAACTCGGTCGATTTACTCTTGCCAGTGTATTTTAGTCAGAAACAACAGAGAGTGATCATAATTCATTGATATTTCATTTCAGGACCTCTCAAAGTCCCACTTTGTCTCATTCTGAGGCAAGCGATGCCCCCACTTGCACACGTGCTGTATGATCACGGTCGCTTCAGTTCCAAAGTACCAAATATCTAATTTACTCAGCTTCTACTAGTGCTATGGCCTTGAAACTTGGCACGAAGGTAGGTCTAATTAAAATATTTGATTTTTGCTAAAAATGGTAGCCATAAGTCACGTAGCGTTTTGCTGACGTCAGCAAAATTTACTAAAATCAGCATTGTTTTTGTTTTTTTCCATAATTCATGTTCCGCAAATAGTCTGATGTTAAAACTTGGTAGAATTGTTCTCTTAGGTATTTTGTTCAATTTCAAATAAAAATGGCAGCATGAAGTCACGTGATTTTCTTGCTGATATCAACATATTTTTACTCAAATTGAGGTCTAGTGTTAAGAACTTGTTTGTAAACTTTTATTATCGAAGTGTGTCAATTGAAATTAAAATGGTTACATATAGTTTAGAAAAATATTTGAAAAAAAACAAGGTTTTTTAAAATAAAAAAATTTACCGTGGGTCGAAATTACCCCCTGAAACTAAAATCTAAACGCAAATTACAACAATGTTTTTTACACTTTACAATACAAAAAAAACTAATTTATAACGAAAATAATAATAACAACAACAACAAAAATTCCCGAAATTTTTTTTACACCCGGGTGTTACCAAGTCGAAATTAAAAAAAAAAAATTCCCCCAATAAATGAATTGAATCAATGTGAAGGTAATAAAAAAATATTAAAGGCCACAAAGTTTCAAAGAAATTGAACAAGCGAATAAAAATTTATGAAAAGTTATAAATAATATGTGACTGGGAGGGGGCAAAAAGGTCCCCCCCTCCCATGTGTAATAGGGTTAATGTAAGTCGCGTTTGTTTCTTAGAAGAATAGGTTACTGAAAAAACCGCGGAAATTCCCGTATTCTATTTACTATTTAATCACCTGAATATATTGCAACTTTAATGTATAAATATTGGTTCCTCAGTAAGATATTTTGGAAATTTTGAAAGTGGAATTTACTGGGTGACATTTTCTTAAGAATTATTTGTACTTATTATCACCCATTTTAAAATCTAAAACTACTGCATGTGCTCACATAGCTTAGATTTGCATTATTCTGATATTTGGTGAATATGGATCAATAAAAGTTGCAATTATCACTTGAGTTGTACAAAATGGCCAACCTATGCGATAGTTACAACAGTTATCATTTCAAGCTTTTTTAAGGATTAGAACACCGCATGAAAATTTTTTATTGAAAACGTTTAATTTCTTGAAATTCTTTAAGGATTTATTTTATTGTTTTTGTGTAAATGTCATCCTGTATCGATTTGATTGCACAATTTTGCAACAACCATTTCGAAAGTTTTGCCAGATATATCAAAAACTAAAAAATAAGCCCGGTAAACGGTGGCAACGTTTCGTTAACAATGAAATTTGCATAATTAGAATATAGAGGTTTCCTTCTCCTTTAACAAATAAATATTTTATAATTTATTTATATAACTACCCTCCTTTATGCATATGTTTTTACCTAAATTTTATACACACAAAGTCCAAAACGGTTTTTCCTTTAAACAATCAAAACAATGCTTTTTCTGAACTTCCTTTGTTATAAAATCAAAATAAATCTTCAACTTTCTGAAATTGACTAATTCACAATTTAAAAACAAGGAGCTTCCCATATTCTCTATTAAAAATGAAGCAAGGGTGATATTGTAGTGTTGTAATGTAATACAAGGTTCTATGTCGTCAATAATTAGAGATAAGGCTATCTGCCTACCCTTTGTAAGGTTTCATCTCAAACAAAATGTGGTTCAGGAAATATGGAGGGGGCGTAGTAGCCCTACAAGTTTACACTGCCAAAAAGCCCAGTATTAATAATCTTTACAGAAAGGATGGTCCTGCGTATATAGCAAACTATACCATTATGGTCACAGGTTGGTTAGGGGGAAATCGTTTTCTTGTTGTTGTTTATTATACTATACACATAGTACCATTGCAAAAACATGACTTTATCGAAACATTGCTTGTAGGCATCATATTTACATATATGTACGTACATATTTAGCTGAATTCATCAGCAGACAACGTAGAAACCGCATTGTAATTGTGCCTAGCATTTATTGTAGTTATTTCTATATTTCACATTTGGATTTCTAAACCATTTGTATGAGCAACATTTTCACGGTGAAATGTTATTTTCACATTACATTGATCAATATAAGACATGCTGATGCAATCTGATTAGCAGGTTGAGAAACGTGTATTCTGAGGAACACTGTATATACTGTAAATTGAGTGTATTATTATTAAAAATAATAAGCTGTTGCCTTCACATGGTCTGAAATTGTGACTAATTTATGAATATTTCAGAATTAACTTGTACATAAGACGACGGACAACTACAACATCCTTTCATCACAATATATAAACTCTTGTACGATCCAGTTTTTAAGTGTATATTTTATTATTATACAGGAATATTTGTATAATTTACATTTCAGTATATGTGTATTTATTTGTTGAGTGTTATTTATTGACTTAAAGTTCTGTATTCAATTCTAATAATGTATTAATTCGATAATAATATTAAACTTTATAGTATGTGTTTCTTTTTTAATACTCTACTTATCCCAACTCAATCCTTTTAGATAAGTAAAACTTTGCTTCGTCAGCAGCAGCGGTTTTCCTTAGAGTGTAACTACAAACAAACAAACACCAAATGTTTCTGCTGAAATCAGCACAACTTCAAGGGTGGTGTGAAGGAATTGGTCTATTTATCTACGATAATTCACTTCTAGGGAGTAATTATTTTTGCCGTTTTCGCGAAATTTAAATCTGCAATTGCTATACCGCGAAAATGACACTTCATAGTGTCCATAGGACACTGTCGTGAGTGTGGTAGACACCTATGAGGATAACATCTACAGTGTCATTATGACACCCTAACGTGTCGTGTGGGCACCCTGAAGTGTCAGGAGCCTTGACACCCTGCCGTTTCATTTGAACACTCAGAAGTGCCATAAGTCTTTGACACTTCAAAAATGTCCAGAGTCTTTGACACGCTTTGAAGTGTCAGACAGACACCTTTAGAGTGTGGTTATAGGTACTTTTTGAAAACATTTCAAACGTGTCGGGCAGACATCTTTCTGCATTTCAGTGTAGATATGCACGAAGAAGCATCAATGTAGTTATTTTAAGAAGCGGTTTTGTTCGTTTTGACGTCAAACGTAAAGGTGCGGATTTGGCCACTTTGAAACAACAAAAAACCAACAGGTTCGTTCTTTTTTAAGTCAAAAAATGTGGATTCGCACGTCTTGCTATAAAAATGTGGCAGATGATTATTTTGGTGGTAGAAGCAATCTGCAATGCCTGTCATAATATCTATGGACAAGGTTTATTGTTTACTACTTCAATTCATGTCACGACTTAAAGACTTATAGGTGCTTTCATTCTGAAGTCATGGAGGTTGTTCAGCATAGTTGGACATTGTAAGGTGCTTTGCATGTTTAACGCTATTTCACCCACCCCACCCCCTCCACCTCCCCCTCCCCCTCACCACCACCACCACCCCCTTAGACACACATTATTTAATAAATTTGTATCTGCTTGTTCAATTTCTTTGAAACTTTGTGACTTGTAATATTTTTTTATTACCTTCATATTGGTAAAATTAATTTTTTGAATGAAACATTTCGACCTTGTGACCAGGTACTAAATTTTTATTTATTTCGTGCAACCATTTTAACTTTATTAGAAGCACTTCAATAATTTACAAAATAATCTTGAATACTAGACCTCTCGTTGATTCCAAGAAATATGACATTGAAAAAAGGCTTAATTTCAGTAAAAATATGCTGACATCAGCAAGAAAATCACGTGGCTTTATGCTGCCATTTTTAATTGAAATTAAACACAATACCTAAGAGAACAATTCTACCAAGTTTTAACATCGGACTATTTATAGAAGATGAATTTTAGAAAAAATGCTGATTTTAGTGAATTTTGCAGACGTCAGCAAAACGTCACGTGACTTATGGCTACCATTTTTAGCTAAAGTTAAAATATTTTAATTAGACCTACCTTCGTGCCAGGTTTTAAGGCCATAGCACTAGTAGAAGCTGAGAAAAGTAAACCCCACAAAACACGAATGATAAAAAAAAAACACAAAACACGAACGATGCAAAAAACCACAAAAAAACGTCCATCATTATTACCCCTTAGACTCCGAAGCATTTTATCTAAAATTGAAATTTTTTCACCAGTTTCGCGGTGTACTTAAACAGCATCAAAATAACACTATCAGAAGCAGAATCTAATGTAGATTGCGACGGGCGAGTCCCTATTCCCTGAACACCTACTGTTCCGGAGATAATAGACGTATAATATATACGTCATTGGAGATCTAAGGGTTAAGAAATTGATTATTGTCGACTATCACTCGGATTTTTAAATTAGTAAATTACAAATTATTTTTAAATTCGAATATTTTCCGTTAATATTTCAAAATACTTCAACAATAGACCTTTGTTAGACGATAGCGATATTATTGTGAATCTATCATTTGAGAACCATTGCAGGCATCCAATAGCTGTAAGAAAGACCGCTGTACATTGGGAAGAGGAAGTAAACAATTAAAGATATATAATCGTTTAATAAGGAAGCTTTAATGCTTCGGTCGTTTATTATGATTAGTAATTAGTATTTATGATTAGTCATGATTAAGATTGATTACCTTGACTCGTACTTCGATGGATGTAACTTTAAAATTAAGAAGGCTCTGATGAGGAATATGCTATGACCTAATTGAGCTTTATATTTTCCCTAGATACTTATTTCAAATACAGATGTATTTTTGGACGAGTAAACATTTAAAAGAAATTTAAAGGAAATTTTAAATTAAATTATTTTGGCAGGGGGTTAATTATAAGGAATAACAGGAAAATATAATTGGTAAAACGGTAAAACATGGCAATACCCCGGTCACAGCACTTGACCGGCCAGATTTGGGCCGGTCGGACGTGATTTTGATGTTATTGTTGAACCACAAAAAGCTTTTGTTTCGTCTAGTTTTTCTCACGGGAGTTAGATTTGAAATTTTAATAAAATAAAATAAAAATCTGCTTAAGGCTTCTAGAAAATAATTTTAAATGTAGCGAACGCGTGTGTTTGGAGTGAAAAATGGCTGAAAAACGTTAATGAAAAAGAATTAGGTAATTTTTGTCATGAAGAAATAGTTAGGAGTGTGTTGTTTATGCAGTAAAGTGGTAATAGCAATGATTGTAAGAATCGTGTCTTTCACGAAGAACCTTTATTTCGAGGTAAGATTTTTCTCTTTCCTCTTATGTTGTTTTGTATACAGCCGTTGGACATTTTTTCACCCTAGTCCGACTAATCGCTATTTTCTATCTCTCACTTTCTTGTTTACTTCCAGCTACTTTTTTGAATGAGAAGTTTCAAATAATAAATAAAAATGCTAGTATTAAAGTCAGAAGAACGCTGGATTCTTTGCTAACGACTTTCCGGACATGCATAGATAAATATCGATTTTACTTATATACACAAAGATTGTGTGTTATAAACAAATACCTACATTCATAGCCAGATGACTATATATTATATACGTTAGGATAAGTAGGATTCATAACTTTACATGGACCAGGATCCTGAATTTTAAGGCATATAACCTCTCACTCTTGATTGTATTATATATGGAAACTCTACCCACCGTGGCACAGCTCCACCACTAAATCTAGTCACATTTTATACTCTAGTTAATCACATGTGAACGTTAGCGAGTAGCTCCACTCGTTATTTTTGTTGTTGTTTATGTTTATAGTTTATATCCTTTTCCAAGACACTTCAAGAAGTTTTACATTTTTCATCTCCTTACCATTGTAGCAAGGTAATGAAATTTTTATATATTCTTATATAGTTAGCTATTTTAGTTAGTATGTAGCATCAGTCTTTAGTGGTGAATTGGTATAGAGGTTTCTCATTAGTTTGTGAAGGCTGCGCTGAGTTTTAATTTTTCTTTGTGGAGAGGAGAGTGAACGCTTTTCAAGTATTTCTGTTGTTGTTTGTTGTTGTGTGTAGTTTTAACTAACATTACCTAATTTTTCATCAGGGGATCGAATGGTTGATACATACATTCCGTTGTTGATTCGATATATTGTCAGAAGATTCGATATTTGTCACGAGACAAAACACTGGAGAACTGGGAAGTACATGTTTACAAAACATCAACAACGGTTTTACAACGAATCTTGAGGTCTTCCGTGCAAGCAATCAAACCTTACTGTTAAAGTGTATATTAATGAAAAAATTTCGATTGAAGATTACTTGCGCATACATGCAAAATGAAAGTAGAGCTCTAATTTGTTTTTTCATGCACGTTTGCTGTAGCATACAATAGTACACTGCATATTTGCGCTGTACGATATGATTAATTCGAGCAAATTTGCTATTGAGCATTATCGGTCGTGTAGTTTTATTTTACGTTATACAATCCTACGATGTTTCCCTACACATCAAAGTAAAGTTTTAGTTGATCATGTTCATTTCAAAACTATAGCTACATATGAGCTTTGATGGGTTGCGGTCCTTTACCGGAATGGCTATGGTTTTATTACGTTAATAGGTTTGATGACAATCTTTGTGTATGGGTGGTGTTTAGATATTTTTACAACCTTTATTTATAATTTTATGAGGAACCGAGGTCCTTCATCTTTTTCCAAATATATTTTACATTATATATCCAATACTTTACCCCCTGGAAAAAGCAAAATAGCAAATAAATGAGCAATGTTTTGAATCTTTTCCGGGGACACTATGCATTGAAGTGTTAAACGTTTCTCTGAGAGTCTGACCATACAATTAGTTGGTACGTGAAAACAAAAGAAACGCTTTATATATATATAAGAAGAACACTTTCGAAAACAATGTTTGACCACGGCTTCAGACCAGTGGCAGCATAATATGATGTAAATATTGAAAGGGAAACAATCGTATTTAATGATAAAAAGTTTTTATTGATTGATTTGTTCATTTGTTAATATTTTTACACATCTATAACCACTATGTACATTTACTAAGAATTTCATAATTTACTGTATCATATTTTATATGTTGGTTTTAGTTGAACATTTGAAGTAGTTATATTCTCTCAATATGTTACGAAGCGATAATATGATCGTTTAAACAGCATGTTATATAGCCGACATTTTATGAATAGATCTATACATCAAATATTCATGTTTACATTTTTAGAAGGGAAAACGTCTTCTCTTATCAGGTTAGAGAGATTGATGTAAAAAAAAAAGAGCATGGAACGAAATCAGGAACATGTACTTGTATTTAATTTAATGATTTTACGTGTGTTCTGTGGGAAAGTGCTGGACGTAAGAGAAAATGGCGGTTGAGTAAAACGACAAGGTATGTTGAAAAGTAAACATTTTAACGATAAAAATTCTTTTTATTGATTGATTTATTCATGTATCCGTGAGGAGAGTGAATGCCATGACATCATCGAACGGGGTGGTCAGTAATCACATTTAAATGACACTTCCTTAAAGTCTTATCATATCAAGTTTCCAGACCACCCGTAAAGAGTGGGAAAAACTAGCAATAAACGCATTTGTTTCCTGATTACCTGTCTGCCTGTTTATCAAACGAGTTCTTCAAATATCGATCGAATTTTTCGTATAGTGTGTTTGTGTTGTGTCAGAATTCTATTGAACAAAGTAAGTTTCATTCCTTTTTCTTTCGTTGCTCAAATTATGCAAAGAAAGGAATCACCTTTTTGCGCCGTCTAGGGGAAATCCGGCTTTGTGCATATTGTTTGTTTTTATTTAGTATTGTACCTTCTGGAGACCATCCCAGTTGTGTGCTGAAGGCACAAAGTTTTTAGCAATAGCTTATGTGAAGGAGAGCGAACGTATTGACACCATCGAAGAGATGCGTGTATGAGAAATAACTTTTCTGAAATAACCTTGTGTGAAATCTAGTGAATGTTCTGCTTTCATCGAGGGATTAAAGCGATAATTAGATTACAGTGACAATGGCTTAATTATTTATCTAAACACGTGAAGAGATGCGTGTATGAGAAATAACTTTTCTGAAATAACCTTGTGTGAAATCTAGTGAATGTTCTGCTTTCATCGA
>JANTOQ010066682.1:0-17071 GCA_027564595.1 Bythotiara depressa | reverse complement strand
TAAATTTAAAACACGGAAAATCAGGAATGGCGAAACTTTATGCGATGAAACTTTGCAGCCCTTCTCTTCTTTTTCTTCTTGTGGAGGAACTGAACTAAAATCTGTGCAATAGGCCCAGCGGAAACTGGTTAATAATAACAGCAAATGTGGTATTGGGCCTAAAAATAGACAAAAAAAACTCTCCCTATCATTACGTGGGACAATAAAAAGTGACATGATATATTTTATGTCAGTTCCTTTAATATATCAATCTGATGATGTAGCTAGCTCTAGTTGGCTAAAGTAATGAATTAAATGGTTAATAATGGCAAAAATGGCTGCACGAACTCTACTCCACAATGCAATACATCTACAGCTTCCTCTTCAAAATTGGAGGAATACTTTAAAATATCCCTAAAGAGTCTGGATCCTTGTTAAACTGGATACACTTAATCATATCAGAGATGTTGAAATATTGTTTGAATTATTTTGCTATGGTTGTTTCCAGAATGTTATTACCCATCACTACTACACCTCCAAAGAGAAATTGACAAAGAAGAAGGAGATCATATCACATGCTAGAGAAATGTACAAACTGTGGTTATAGCCATGAATCCCATCAAGCCGAGTGGAAGTGGGAAAAAAGTTACGATGTTAACCAGGGAATGCTTTATATCATGCGATTACTTGCAGAATTAAATCGTAAGAAACTATTTGCTTTTGTGTACAAAAATACAGAAGGTAGAAAAGTTCAACGTAGACATTTACGCAGAAGGAAAATACAAAAAGACGACCAAAATGCAGAAAACAGGGGTTTAGTTTATGAAGCTGCTGGTTTTTAGTATATTTTATATAATTATTATTAACGTTTGATAACACTTTGTTTCTGTTTCTAGCATAAAGTTTAATATTATAAAGCAAGAGATACAGTTTTCGCTTTTTTTCAATTTCCTCGAAACATCATTTTTGAGCACGCCGCCAAGAATATCTCTGGAACCGATAAAGGTTTAATTTCGAAATTTTCACCATGTACTTATATTAATATATGCTGTACAATAAGCGGAGCAGATTCTTGAAAATGATTTTAATTTGTGAGATTTTGTCGTTCAAAAGTCAAAAAGTAGAATTTTCAGATCCGCCATCTTTAAACACACGTATAACAAAAACAATTTTTTTTTTCCAAACTCTGCTCCGCTTCTTGTATGTGGTATCCCTTTATGTGTCACTGTTTCAAATTTGAGATTATTTAATCAAACGGTTGTTGATATTTTCTTGGCGGGGCGATAAACCAAAATATGTTGTTCTTGCCTGGCAACACGGTTACCATAGCAACCGGACCCTAATTTTATCATTTTTGATAATTAATTTTATATTGTAGTTTATAAACATAATAACAATTCCTATATATGCTTTTCCTCCAGATATAATTTTCTGAGGGGTTTTTCCCCCTTCCTTCGCTTTTACAACTCGAGAATGTAGGTATATTTTAAGTGAGCCATTGTGTAAAATGATATTGGTATAATTTCACAGCAACCCCCGTTTCTTCATAAAATTATAACACAGTGGGAAAATCATGGCAACACGACGTTGCAACAACGTTACAACAACGTAGTAACGTTTCTTCAACGTTGTCAGGACGTTGTTTGACCATGATGTTCCCACTCAACCTCGTACCCAGGGCCTCTTTCTCTTTTTGATATCGGAAAGAGAAAGAGGCCCGAGTACGAGGTTAGTTCCCACTGGGAAAGGTGCGCAGTGAGAAGTTAACTACCCAGTGGGCACATCATGGCCAAATAACGTCCTAAAGAAAACGATACAGACGTTGTTGAAACGTTGTGCAATGTCGTGTGACCATGATGTGCCCACTGGGTATAATCAAGAAGCATGCGCCTGGTTGTGATTTTGCATACAATATACGTTGACTATTACGCATGCGCTTGGTTGTGATTTTCCGTACAATATATGTTGACTATTACAAATGCATATAACATTAGCAAGTGTTTAACGATTGATAGTATGAGCCATGGTAATGAAATGAAAATGCAATAAATAATCACATTTTGATAAGTAAGATCCTTACAAGTGTAGGATGTTGTCATTGTCTCCAAAAGATATGGGTGGATTTAGAAATTATATCTGCATAATTGTTGTCTCTTATTTTTTCATTTCATGAAAAAATCGAACAGTTCTCGGGAAATAGTATTTTATATGATAGAATGTGCTCTTGTGGTGTTTTCATCCCGGTGGGGTCATGGTCAAACAACGTCCTAACAACATAAAATAAATATTACCATGGAACGTGACGAATTTTTAAATGTTTGCTGAGTGAGACGAATTTGGAATTTTCATGTCGTAATATGTATAGTATAATAAATCGCACATTATAACCCTGTTACCTGGTGTCCCCCGGAAATTATTCAAAACTATATTCATTCTTTGCTATTTTGCTATTTTCCAGGGGTGTTGCTATTTGGAAATAAAAATAATATTAAATTTAATTAAAGTTGATCTTTCCCTGATCTTTCATAAAATCACAAGGGCTACTATTAGGAAATTTACAATAGGCAGGAGGTGTATCCAGGCATTGTAGGGTTAATGAAACCCAACCTCGTTCCCAGGGTCTCTTTAGTTTATATGTCCGGAAGCCGAGGTCAAAATTGTGAAGCAATATAATCATTTCTAGTTACTACGTTCATGCCATTGTTGTCTACCTAGTCAGTAAAATAGACAAATGTATCTTTAGTCACCAGAAAGTTAGAAGGTTGAACAAGAAAGTTAATATTTACTTAAAACAACACCCCTCATGAAATATATTACAAGATGTTATGAATAACACACTTGTTAGATATAAATTAATATATAATATATAATATGTAATATATAATTCTAAGGTGTGCAGGGGAAGGGCATAATTTTTTTTTAAGAGAAAAGTTCTTGATTGGAAGTAGCCCTTTCTTTTACATACAACTCAACATAAGGAAAAGGCGGACTTGTTTGTTTTGATTTTAATTGTTACAGTCTTTCTGGTTAATTTTTACAGGCTAGTGCTTTAAAAGGTAAAAGGCGGTAAACTGCATATGGATGCTATATTTCTGACGTAAACTGCTTATGGATGCTATATTTCAGTTTATTTAGGATCTTTCGTACTTTGGAACTCGGTCTTTGAGACTCCTGAGATGGAAACATCACTGAATTAAGAACACTATCCGTTGTTTCTGGTGCGAAAATACACGGGGAAATGTGAATCAACCGAGTTCCCCGTCAACTTTTTCAAGACTTCAGACTGAAGCAACCGTGGTCATACAGCACGGGTGCAAGGGGGAATGCCTCGCTTACCTCAGAATAAGACAAAGTGAGACATTGAGAGGTCCTGAAATGGAAGAATTTATGAATTAAGAATACTCTCCGGTGTTTCTGACTAAAATACATTGGCAAGAGTAACTCGGATGAGTTTCCCATTAAGACCTATCCCAATTCTTGTATCAAAAAGAGAAAGAGGCCCTGGGTACGAGGTTGGGATTAACAGAATGTATTTTGAGAGAAAGTATTAATTTCTACTACGCTGGACTTATTAAGCAAAATCGTGTGCCTATTTTAAAATTAAGACCGCACAATATATTAAAAATGCCAGGCCTCAGTTAAATATAAAACACTGCATCACATTGCTACAAAAATATAAAATTTATGCTTCATGTCAACATATGTTTGTAACAACCATTCGCACATTGCTTTATTAATTAATCGTTTCATCATCAAGCAAGGTAATCTCTACACCATCCTGGTCAAGCATCGCTGGTAACACTTTATGTAACATGTTCAGAAAAAACAGTTATCATGTGCTGCTTTATTTCATCTTTTACCATTAAAATCAACTCAACAGTGAATGATCCTTTCATTTTTAACCAGCATTTTTCGTCTAATTGCTGTTGAACTTAACATTCATTTTTCGGCCGGAAATGGAAATACCTTCTTTCAGCAATCTATATTTACGCACTGAAGGAAGGTATTGATTTTTAAAGAATTCAGCTTGAGACAGCAAAGGTGCATATGGTCAGTTTTCAATTTATACTTCTCCCAATGTACCTGCATATGAATGTCAACACGCGTGACCAATGAACTTGGCTTAGTTGCTAGTTTTATTCCATAGTAATTTGTGAAATCATGTCTCCCCACACTAAAATTTTAAACGATGCGGTATTACCCCCAGGTTTTTGCATAGAAAAGTTAAATATTTTCTTTGTCATTGTAATTCCTCTGTGTGCGAAACAATTCTTACTTTGGTGGACATTGGCCATTTGATTTTTAACTTATTAAATAAAGAGTTACTTGTCAGGAGGTCCGGAACTAGTGTTGTGACGTCAGAATGAACTTTTCCTGGTTGGAGCAAAAATGTATATCTTGTATAGAGATTTACAGATGAGATGTTGGGCAAAGTTTCCACGTGGAGGGACCAACTGTCCTCGTGGGGCCGCGCCTACTATGTGTATATGTTGTGTGCGCCTCTAGTCTAACAATATACGTTAATTGTCCTCGTCAGCTAGTTGGTGCAGTGTTGTGTATGTGAGTGTCTGTAAGGTGTTAATACCAAACTTGAATAGAAAAAGGAAAAAAGAAAAAACGAGTGAACTTCGCATTTGCAATACCGACTCCTCTTCATAAACTCTACCAATATACAAAGTTACATAACTTTTCGTAAAGTGGTTGCAAAGTTATTAAAAAAAATTATCAGCACTTTTTCTTTTAATGCCATTCTTCCTAAAACGTTAACATTTAGAATGCATAGAATTGTTGCTAAGAACAAGAAGTTGTTGCTAAGAACAAGAAGTGCTTAGAATTGTTGCGAAGAACAAGAAGTGCTACGAATATGCCAACATTAACATTGAATGTCTCAGGAATGGAAAGAACTTTTTCAAAAATTGTAAAAAGTGATGTTCCTCATTTTTGAAGCTCTTTAATCATGAAAGGTTTCTCCTTTAACTAAAAAACGTCAAACAATGCTATTTATGGCCGTTTTATGCGATCTATAACGAAATTTTTCTTCGTTGCCCATAGCACGGGGGCTGCAATGTGAGTGATATTTAAAATACAAATAAATTATTTAAATTAATAAATAAATTTTTACTGAAGCTAGTTTAGCGACATTAATGTCAAATATGTTTTCCGTGAAAAACTTTAGAATTATTTATTACGTCTTAGTCACACTAATGTCATATGAACCTCTACGGAGGAGAGTGAGATGCCAGATATGTTTTCTGTGAAAATGTTTATACTTAGCTCCACGAGAATAGGGGAGATATTAATATAGGCATTATTTCTGTCCGTGGTCTGCCGTAGCGAATTTTTTTTGTACTTTTCGGTGAACGTAACTTTTTGTGCAATCACAACAATAACCAATTAAGAAATAAGATCTGAAAATGGTTCCTACGTCAATTTTAATAGTAAAATAGTAAAATGAAGGGACCAGAAACAGTTGCTATACACAATAAGCAGTAATTAAAAAGTACAATGATACAACATACATTAGATGATTAATGCATCTTTACTGAATGTTATTTATTAAGTGGATTATGACAACAAAACAACAATGAATGAATTCACTATCATCAATGCAGTTGTTGACGTGAGTAAAGTTCCACCAGTTCTATAGCCTCCCAGCTTTCTTGCTATGGTCTTTTATTAGAAATTCTTTAGAATTCTTCTAAAGTCACGTGACTTGCGAAATTTCAACTATTTCCCAATTTTTGTAGCTAGCTCCACGCTCCGGAATCAAACTAAAAAGCTAATGATGACGTAGATGATGCGTCACTACATTAAATATGTTGGAAATACTCTCTAATTACTACATAAATAGATTTTATAAGGATATCAGATATAAAATAGATATTTGTTTACTTAAATTTCTCCGTTTTTTATAAATTTGGAGAAATAATGTATAAATAATGTTATTTCAGGGGTAAAAAAAAGTTCTACATTAAATATGTTGGAAATCTCTCTAATTACTAAAAAAATAGTTTTTATAAGGTATCAGGTATAAAATACATATTTTTTTACTTAAATGAGGACCATTGTAGCTTCGTGTGCCAACCACGCGTGGAGCTTTCAAGCGTGCAGCGCTTCTTGTTATTAATTGTCATATGACATGAGTAACCATTAGACATTTAAAAGCACATCTTATTAAAACACGTAGTTGAAACACATTCCTTTCACATTTTAAAAACAAATTCATGCAAAATTGAAACAAAAAATAAGAACTAAAAGATCATCTAAAAAGAAAACATGACTCCTCTGTTTTGAAAGCTATAATACAGTTAAATAAAAATTTATTCAAAAAATAATGTTATAATAAATAAATATAGAAATAACCAAGATAGGCATAAATAAATTTGAAAACAAATAAATTTAAAAATTAGCGTAAGGATATAAACATACGGGAGTTGAATCACATGTAGAATTTTCTTAAGTTATGTATTATTTTTCTTAAGATTAGTAAATTATTGGGAACAAAGTTTTGCGAAAGGTGAGAGATCTTTAATTGTATAAATTTCTATCTACCATTATTTATCTTAACAGCTTACGTACGTATTTCTTGGAAAATTAATTATTGTGATATTTATAAATAGGAAAAAAATAGCATGTTATTATGCATATATGTATATAACCAATAAAACTTATGAATATTCTTTTCTTTTTCCGTTAATATTTTCATTTCTTCTTATTTGCACTCTACTACTGTCAAATGATTAACGAAATGTTCAATGATGTAATTTCTTACATTTCCTTGTTTAACAGACGGTATGTTTCTACTTAGATGAATCCGCTTCCCTCTACACCAATACAAATTCACAGAATTCATGTTTTGGCCAGTCGCTGTCTATCTTTCGTGTCTTTGTTTTTTCATGCACTTCCATGGGTTTATTGGCATTGTTGTCTTTAAAATATAAATATAGAATATGATATATATAAAAATAACGAGAAAACACAGGAAAAACTGTTCCAAGTAAACCCTTACCTCTATAGTAACACTTTGCTTTTTGTTCGCATCGACACATTTTAAAACAATGTATTTATTTATTGTTAATTGTGGTCATTATTTAGTTTTAAAACTTGTATAGGTATTCTTTCACGCCCCAAAGGGTGTCATAAGACATAACACGTCGAGGGTGTCACAAATAGAACACTTGGTGTCATTAAAAACCTTAAAGGTGTTGTGTTCTACAACACGTCTAAGGTTGTCATGGCAACGCTAACTAAAAAATTTGACACCTTTTAAGGTGTGGCAGAATACAATAGTAATACAATAATAACTGTTTGGTACATTTTTTACCGGGAAATATTGCCCCGAGATCTAAGTGATGACCAAAGGCGATTTCCCTGTAAAGAATTTACCAAACAGTTATTATTGTATTTATTAACTGGCTATAGCTCATGGAAACCAGGCAAAAAATAAAATATCGACGTTCATTTAGCAGTTTCGTACGCTTTAGTTAATAAGGGTGTTTAAATTTGTTACACCCTAGAAGGTGCCATTGTAACACCTCTAAAACGTCAGTGTATCCTTCAACTTTATGGGACCCTGTTCTCGTTTTTTTTCTGTACTTGAAAAACAAATATACCGTGAACACACATTAATATACTAACAAAAAACAACAACAAAAACAACTATAAAAAACAACTCTAAATTAAAAAAGAAATCTTTGTTGTACGTAAACAAATAAGGAAATAAAACATGGACAAACACTTAATGCTTTAATGCATAGTGTCCCCCGGAAAGGTTTAAAATCATTGGTAATTTCCTTGCTATTTTACTTTTTCCAGGGGGTTAATTATTGGAAATATGATGTAAAATAAATTTGGTAAAAACTGATAAGACCCCCTGCTTCCTCATAAAATTATAAAAGTTTTCCAATGGGAAGTTTGATATAATCAGGAGGTGTGTTTATGCAGTAACGGCTTCCAACGATGACCTTGGGTTTACGATAAACCACAATTTTATAGTGGTCTTGACTTCACATTTTTCCATGAAAAGATTGAGTTAACCAAAATACGCACTTTCTTTGCGGCGTCGATTGTCTTTACTTGACGGTCGAAGAAATAATTATTTTTAGCCGACAGTTTGGCTTGGTGACACTATCCACCAATGACTAAATAAAAATGGCACATCTACGTCCACGAACAAATTAATACCAATATAAAGATATTAAAACAGTTTCTTTTCACCATCACATAATATAACCAATCAGTGTACAAAAATCCACTTCCTTAACCGTTTATTGACCAAGATGTTTTTAAAAAATTGTGTTTAAAAAAACCAAACAAACGAAAATCAACGTCAAATATCTACTTTGTTAAAGATTTTTAAAATTTAATATCAACACCATTGGAAAGCTACGTCACTCCTCTTTCATTTAAGCTACCGAAAAAATCGTTCCCGCACGTGCGACGCGCTAGGGGCGCTCCCCCCTGGACCCCGGTTTTGATGCCATATGGCATCAGTGGTGTAATAAAGGGTTATACAATGTGCTGCTTAATCCGAAAATCGTTTCTGTTCTAACCACACCTTCACAAAGTGGTGTATTAGGGCAATAAAAGGTGAAAAAGGCAACTTTGGATATTTTTTACATCTTATTTAAACATTCATTTTACTCTCACAATGTAGAATGCGCAACTGTGTAAGATGACGGAGGATCAGTTTATGAGATATCAGGTAGAGCAAAGTGAATCAGTGAATCAGTTTGACCGAAGTGAAATCCGAACCGGTTTGTGTTTCACTTCGTCCGAAGTCGTGTAAACATTAACAAGCGTCTCACCGCACACCGAATTGAACATAATTTAATTCAAACTGGTTTGAGTTCACTTCGGGTCTCATGTAAAGGCCGCCTAAATATTTCTGACATTAAATAATCATTTGACCAAAATTTAGAATGTCTTGATTTTTAAAATAGTTGACACGCATATAACTAAGCTCATAATTCAGTTTTAAATAGCGTGCAACCTCCTGTTCTGCTCTACCTCCTTGGATAAACGGATAAATGGATTGTTTTTAATCTCATTTTAATTTCATTCTAGTTTAGTGTTTATTAGTTTAAGATCCTTGATGCTCTTGATGTCCAATCCGAATTTCAAACGATGTAAATTGTATTGTCGTTTAAAAAAATACATAATCGCGTTACTGCTCTGACATAATATATACCTTTTCATATTAGGCCGAAATTTGCTGTTTGTTTTATTAATAATGGACTTCAGTTATGGATTCTACGTAAAGAATTGCTTGTCGGTTATTTTTCATGTTTTTAAATCCGAACAGATCCGATTTTATGGGATATGACCATCCAGTCAAAGTCTTCTTATACTTTGATTTAGCAACCCAAGCCTCGTTCTGATAAAGAGGCTTTGGTTATTGAATATTTTCTAACAGGTGGATAACGCTTCCCTGATTTACTAAATGAGTTTAAATAATTTATGTTTGATTTTTATGTTGCACAATCAGAAATAATATTTCAAATTGTAGCCTCTTATGTGCAATAGGTGGTAGCTCTTTGTTTAATGCCTTATTATCAGTCAATTTCAATCGGTACTGTATAGTCCTACTGAAATGACATAATTAATTTAGGAGCAGTAAATCTATTTCATAGTTTGTTCATATTTAATTATAAATTTGCTTTATTTTTACAATTGTTATTAATTTTCTCTAGTTTTTACTAGACTAGCTGATAAGATCCCCTGGTTCCTGATAAAATTATAAAAGTTTCCAATGGGAAAGTCATATAACCAGGAGGTATAAGCATAAAGGGTTAAGGAAGCTTGTAAATTGAAATAATTTCTCTCAAATAAATAACATAGAATAACTAACCCTCCTAGAATAACATAGAATAACATAGAATAACTATACCTCCTGGATATATCAAACTTCCCATTGGAAACCTTTATATTTTTATGAGGAATCAGGGAGTCTTATCAGCCTCACCAAATTTATGGTTAATGATATTTACAATAATTAACCCCCTATATAATGTATAATGGCAAAGAAATGACCAAAGATTTTATTCCTTTCCGGGGATACTATGTATTAAGGAACTCTAATTGGTAGAGATAAATTCCGAATGAAGCTAATTGACAGAAACACAGTTAATTGCTAATTGCTTGCTAATGCTGTTTCCATTCTGAGCAAATTAAAATTATTTTTAGGTTTTGATAATATTTCCTGAAGTAATTCATCCAGAAGTCATACTAAGCATTCCCTCGGAATTGAATAAAATCTTTACTCACTTTTTTGCTATTTTTGTTTTTTCCAGGGGGTTAATTATTAGAAATTGATAATAAAATAAAGTTGTTAAAAGCTGACGAGACCCCCTGGATCTATATAAGATTATAAAGGTTTCCAATGAGACGTTTATTATAACCAGGAGGTATAAAAGGCATTAAAGACTATTGAATTAACACTTTACTAAATTAAGAAGTTTTAATTTTAGTAGGATTTGTTTTAATTTTATTAGGATTAGTTTTAATGAACTAAATCAGAAATCAATCATTTGTGAATCAACTTTAAACCTTCAATATATTAATTACCATTACCAATGCATTAACACAATGCGTGAGAGCTCCGTTTTTTGGTCGATTGTTTATAATAATAATATTATAACAATAATCGTATGCTTACGGGCTCCACATTATATAGTGATTCTTCTTCCCTGTCGCTATGCGGGTTATTATTACCCGAACTATGTTTGGTACTCATTTACCGACGTCGGAAGGATGGAAATCTGAGTTGACTTTGGAGCAGTGTCGTGACTTAAGAAAGCAATGTGCCGCTGGTTGGACACGAACCCGTGTCGATCAGAACTTCGCCAGCCGTTTAAACGAAATTACACGTGGCGCCCTTAACCACTAGGCACCAGTGTTGAGAAGATAAAAATACGATTCTATTTATTCTGCTCTTGGAGCAGAACAAATAGAGCATTGAGAGTACTGAAAAGTTTTTCCACTTAAAAATTACGGTCAAAACCTTCTTGTACACATATTTTTGGTTTTCTTTATATTCAGATGTTATTCTCTTTGCTTTTTTTTCTTTCTAGACGAGCTTTTGAATAAATTATATACGCATGACAACATGGTATAATTATTCCAAATACAATAACTTTTTTTGTAAATTTCGGAACAGACTGCCCTTAATTTAGTGTGATACTCTAAAAGTTATACCTGTAAACTGCATGTAAAAACGACGGTGCAATGAGAGGACTTAGAGGCAGTATTTTTCCTTTTTTTTTTTTTAGAAAAAAATATTAGTTCAGAGTACTGTTAGCAAACAGAGAAAATAGAGTATAAATATTCACAAAAAAAACGGACCCTAAGAAGTAACAATATTTTTGTTAGGAATATAGTTCATACTGTACACCAGGCAACGGAATCGTTGTTATATTAAGGACTAAAGATGATATCAAGAATTCAGAGACATTCCAAATATTTAAAACCAATTTAAAGAAATAGAAACCTGAAAATTGTCTTTTCAAAAATTATGCATGGTTCGAGCTTCATGTAAAGTAGCATCCAACAACAGGGCTGTTCTAAGAAACTGTCAGGAAGTACATTGTTGAATCAAATGAAAAGAAAAATTGTACTTTCCTTAGAACACCTCTTTTTCCCCAGGAAGGGATCCTATTTCTCTTAAAACAGCTCAAT
Organism: Bythotiara depressa; assembly: GCA_027564595.1. Taxonomy (NCBI): domain Eukaryota; kingdom Metazoa; phylum Cnidaria; class Hydrozoa; order Anthoathecata; family Bythotiaridae; genus Bythotiara; species Bythotiara depressa. The sequence goes on along the minus strand of JANTOQ010066682.1, from coordinate 5,416 downwards.
TGACCAGGAAAAATACAATTTTTTTCTTAGATAAATAAAAATAAATAAATAAATAAATAATAATACAAAGATTTTCTCCCGCTACATTACAAAAATAATTGAACTTAACCAGCCGCGATTCTACAACGGAGACGGGGAATAACACCAGGTATACCACCATAACCTTCTAAGACTCGATTCGCAGTGTAGTAGGATAGTATCCTCAAGAGGCTTTCATCATCTCCGTCAAATAATTACGTTTGCTAATACCGAAATCGTGTACCATAAAGTGATGCAAATGTAAAGACATATTAAAGTTATCTGAATTTCAGTGACACATAGGTGAAGGTAGGAAAGTTGCTTGTTGACGAAAATCATTTGTCCTTGCATTGAAACTAGCTGAAGAAACAAGATGAAGAAACCTGTCGATCTGTGTTGAATCATATTAATTAAAGCAGTAGTGAATTAATTCCAGAAGCATCCAGCAGAGCTGTTCTAAAACACAGGTGTTCTTAACTGCCAGGTAGTATGTCCTTACATCAAATGAAATTGAGGTTTTCTTCTTCTTCCCAGGAGGTGATCCTACTTCTCCTATTTAGAACACCGTTTTTTTCTAGAAAACGAGGTGGTTTCTCATAGAATAGATAATTTCGCTAGGAAGTCAGAAAATTAACAGCCCATACTAAATAAATCACGAGAAATACATTTTTTCTTAGAAAAGCTCAAATTGCCAGGAAAGGAAAATAGCTCATAGGAAAGAGAAATCTGGTCTTCAGAACAGCTCATATCGACGGGAAAACAAAATTCATAATTTCTCTAGAACAGCTCTATTTGTCAGGTCTGACACACCTCTAGAACACCTGTTTCCTAGAGCACCTCCGTTGACTGCTTCCGTAATTCTGGTTATAAGAAATTGGCCAATGGTACCAACTACGTGGGCACATCATGGTCAAACAACGTTCTGACAACTTTGAAGAAACGTTACTGACGTTATCGTAACGTTGTTACAACGTCGTGTGACCATGGTGTGCCCACTGGGAAATTGTGTTCCACAAGCAAAAGTGTGCAACGATGAAGCTTCAGTTTAAAATTTAAAATTTACTTTTCATAAATAAGTGAGCAATATTACGTCATTATTGGAAAACACCGCCTTATATACAAAACAGGTTAAATATTCAGATTCCTTGAAGCAAAAGTGTGCAACGATGAAACTTTCATTTAAAATTTAAAATTTACTTTTCATAAATAAGTGAGCAACATTACGTCATTATTGGAAAACACCGCCTTATATACAAAACAGGTTAAATATTCAGATTCCTTGTTAAGAACTCAATATATTGTGAATTCATAAAAGCGTATTGTGTATAAGGGAAGGTTTCCGAGCTATTTAAATCTATTAAAAAACCTTAGCCTCTTTACGAAAACGAGGCGTTGGATGTTAAATCGAATATTTATAAGGGTGCTTGGCACATAAAATCTGTTCGGTTTGGGTTTAAAATTTGAAACTTTTGCTCTAAGCATAATATTTAACGTAGAATTGGAATATGTAGTTTGCAACTACGTACCCAGCTCCTCTTTCTCGTTTTGATATCGGATGACGAGCGAAGATCAGTTATATCAAAAAGGAAAAAAGGCCCTGGGAACGAAGTTGTGTAGTTTTGTTTTACCAATAATGAAATCAAAATTTTGGTTATTTATGAAAAGGTCTCTTATGCCTGGTATGTATACGAATGAAATATTTACTAATTTTGTTAGCACTATTTTGTTTCATCCAGAGGGGCAACTACTTGCAATGAAAGAGAATTAAGGTTGGTAGAAGTTAATAAAACACCCTGTTTTTTTTACAAAATTATAAAGGTTTCTAATGAGAGGCTAACTATACACAGGGTGTATATGCAGATATTAAACTATTAACAGTGGCATGAAAAATAAATAAATAAATTAAAATTATCGATCACCTCCTATCCAGTATTGTTTCTATCAATTATAATTCTTTGTTTCGAATGTTCATATCATTGTTTCATTAGAAAGACACATATCGATTATTAGTCATCATAAACCGTAGCACCTGTCTCAATCTTTATCATTTCTGTTTTTATTTATGCACCGTATTTTAAAACGTAATCCTTCATTTTCATATATATATATTAACATTTCAATATATTTCAATATAAAATTTGAACCCTCTTTCGTAGAGGTTCTAGTTGTTGAGATATTTCTTTGGGCGAGCCTCTGAGTGAGTTATCCATTTAATACATATCCATACCTCCTGGTTATATTAAACTTCCCATTATAAATCTTTATACTTTTATGAGAAACCAAGTGGGTCTTATCAGCTTTTACCAAATTTATTTAACATTATAATTCCAATTATTAACACCCTGGAAAAAGAAAAGAAGCAAAGAAATGACCTATTATTTGATTCCTTTCCGGGGACACTATGCATTAAATATAGAAGTTGTTTTATTTGATTGAAGAAAAGGAGTATTTATTGGTTTTCTTTCCTGGACATCAACAATCTTGGACAAAATAATTGAAACATTTGCTGTTTTTTAAGGCCCATTCTTGTTTAGCCCAATTCCCATTAAGTGTCCTAAATAATTAGAACAGAGGTAGGTTATATCGGAAATCTTCGTAGAATTGCGCATCGCAATGCCTTTTATTGAAAACAATCTGAAATTACATTTACCTCGATTACCAATGCGTTTCAGAAAGTCACAACGCTCTAAAATTGCTAAATTTAGAAGCAAGCGAGACACCGCTCTTTGTAACCCAGCACGGATACTTCAGTACAAAAACAACAAAACATCTTAAGTCATTTTTATTTTACGACGCATTTCTATGAATACCAGGGTCTAAGATCGTAAGTAAACCGAACAAGTAAAATTGAAATGTTTTGAATTTTCTCTCTTTATACATTTGGATAATTTTGCAAAACTAAGAATACTAATTTTGAAATTGTTGCGCGTTGTCTCGATGTATTATGACCAGCATTGTAGATCTCTGAGCCTCAGTTTTTGTCTTTAAATGGTATTAAATCGTTATATAAAAACTATGTATTGAATGAATTAATATTACGTCATCTGCACGTGCATCTACCCAATGGGTACATCATGGTCTAACAAAGTACTGACAACAGTACATGACTCGAACCCGTAACATTTGCAAGTATTATCCAAGAGTCCAAGTATTATCTTAAATCTTTACCTTCCTCCAGTAGATCAGCACGAATAAAACAATGTACTTGCCCATTTTCATAACCGTTGGAGTTGTTTTTCGAATGATAAATATTAGTGGTCACTACACGTTTTCTACTCGTTTTTTAAAGCTTTCAGCTCATAAAGCTTTATATCTATGCGCATGCACATGCACCATAGGAGCACATTCGCATATTGCATTATAGGTATTGTGGCACGCATAAACATATGGTTCTTGCGAAGAGGTCATCCTTCGCACTGCAACGTGAATGGGAGCCGAACCCATAACCTTTGGATTCCAAGCTCACCACTATGCCACAGTTCCACAAAACTTACTGACATTCCAGCATTTCTAGGAGGTTGTATCGGGGCGCATCTTTAATCTTAGCTACTTAAGCCGGATTTCCACTTAAAAAAATTGATAGGCGTATACTACGTAAAAAAGTAAAAATTGATTCAACATTTTTTTTTATACTACGGTACGATACGTAAACAAAAAAGTGTTAACCAATCAAATGCTTAGTTTTGATACGATCCGTGTCGATACGAGTATAATTTATAAGTGGAAATCCCGCTTTAGAGCCTAAATTGTCGAACCACTGTGGTTAGACCCCCTTGTTCCTGCAGAGCCGATCAGAAATTTCCGTAGATCACATGGTGCTTTAATTACAATCAGGATTGCACGATCGTCGTTATGGTAACTGTACTTTAAATACTGAAGAGACTATCTTGAATAAGAATTCGTAAATAATAAAAAAATAAAAAAATAAAAAAATAATAAAAAATAATAATAGACTCGCAGGAGGAGAACGTAACTTTTGTTTCGTTTTATCAGGAAAATAATCCCATTATTCTACGATGTGAATACATGTTCTAACAAATACGAACAATCCCTACAAAGATGCATTCTTTATTGGATAATAAACGCGATGTTTCGTTTTGCGACATGTGAAAATATCTTAGAAATAACATCTGTAAAAATGATACGCTAAATATAATACACCTGTATAATAAAGTATATCAGACTTGTTGAGATATATCGAAAAGTAAATATATATCATACAATGTAGACATCCATATTTGATTTGTCGAATTTATGAATATTCTCTTCTTTCATGTTATGAGCGTACAAAATTTTAAGCAACGCAGCATTCTACGATGAACAGGGACGAAGATACGGAACGGGTGGCTTTAATATCTGCCGGTATGAATTTCTGCTCTAGAAAATCTCTTAAATTTGAAACGGTTATCAATGGTAGTAACGAAAACGTATCACAATCTGCAAACTTGTTACCAATAATGGTTATAGAAAGACGCAACAGCGACAGATGCTTAATGACGCAAGTATATGTTGCTGATGACGGCTTTTCTAATAGATCAGATGTCATAAGTAAGCCGTCTGAATCGGAATTTAAAACCAACCAATGTATTATAAAAGATGATAATGGTAGCGATAAGTCATTCACAGCTCATGAGAGTCAAAAGGCTTTTAAAGGAAGAAGGTCACCTAGCTTACTGGAACGTAATGTAGCAATAGATAAAAGTACTCAAATACCTTCACAGCACCATGATACGATATGCAGGCGTACACTAACAGATACAATGTCACAGGGCAAGAAAAAATTTCAAAGAAGAAATGCTGTTTGTGAGATGAGTACAGAGGAGAGACATGGTTTAAAATTATATCTGAATTTTCATATCAGCATGCAAAATTTAGATGACTTGACAACGTAGCATCAGCAAACTTCTTCATCAGAAAATTAAAAGTTCCACAGGTTTTAGGATTGTCAAATCAGATACAAATAATATATCATAGGTAAGGCAAGTTCCCCTAAAAACATCAAAATGGCATGGAGATTATATGAAACATTACGTAGGAAAAATGATGAGTCATTCCTAGATTATGAGATTTAAATATATATCAAAGTAGGAGTAACACCTGGCTTACTGGCACGCAGTACAGAAACAGATAAAGACCAAGACGAGTATATTAAATTAAACAGCATCACGAAACGCAATTGACACAGGTTAATAATAAATATTTTCAGGAAGAAATTTCCTTGAAAGTGGTACATAAGAAAGATATCTTTAAAATGGTTTTTACAATCTTAACTGCAGATTTGTTCATTACTAAGTAATTAATAAGTAATTATAAAAAAAAGAAATAATAGACCTTTTCATATTAGACAGAAATTTGAAGTTTGTTTTTATTAAAAACGGACTTCAGATATGGATTCTAC
>JANTOQ010066681.1:4731-21615 GCA_027564595.1 Bythotiara depressa | reverse complement strand
CGAGATGTTTCGAATCCCCGGTTTTTCGTACTATTTTCTCGGTGCCTTCAGGGTTCCGGTTTACGTGGAACAAGACACTGTTGACGAAAAGACAGCTTTGGTCAAAGCAGTTGTTTTACTTTATAATGTTTCGTACTATTATTCAATATATATATATATGTAAATGAAAAATATGATTAAAACCAATTCTATTTGTGTTTGCATGACCACTGATTATAAGAAGAAGAAGTATCCGTGTTTGCGGTGAAAGTATTATTCACTAGCTGTGGTTGCACATGTTGTATTTAATTAAAATCAGTTAATTAAAGTCAAAATATGATTAAGCCTGGCCATATATTCATTAATATATCCGCCTCATATTGCTCTTACTAATCTCTCCATGCTACACGACCACAATGGTAATAAAACAAAAACATTGTTTGTAACTTTTTGGTATTCTCAAAATCGTACGATCATACCCCCTGGGCAAGTGTTATTTACAAGCTGTTTTGTTATCATTAACGGGTGTAGTGTTTACGTTGTTTTCACAATATAAATAAATGAATTATAAAATAAAAGAACGGTTTTTTAAAAACTTAAAATTAAAAATATTGCATTTATTTTATAAATATCGATTTATCACTATGATTTAAATAAAGCATACTTTCTACTTGCTACTTTTATCGCGCGTATCCAGCAGTTCCTCGCTTTTTGCGTAAAATCAACCGTGCGACTTATAGCTTTGAACGAACTTTTTCCAAAATTTTTTTCTGTCCTACGTCTATCAGAATGGAGAAAACAATGTCGCGCGACCAAAAGCGCGCGATAAAATAAGCGGAAATCAAGCTAAACACATCCCGTTTGATATTTTTAACAGACTCTTTTGCGTAATGAACACACAAACAAAAACGAAGACAGAGGTTAAATCTATACTTCATTGATCATCGTCTATTTATTCACTCTTAATATTTATTTGATTGGCCAAGACTATTTCAAATCAATGATGCTCTACATAACACGTTCATAGATGATATGTTTGATACATATGTCGGTAAAACGTTTATTCCACAACTTACACATTTAGGTAGAGTAACATTTGTGTTACCCAGGGCGTATTCTGTTTTACGTACTCTGAAATATTTTGAAAATAAAATTCGATAAATCACAAGATAAGCTTAGTATTAAAATCTTTTTAGCGACAAAAAACGTCTTGATAAATTATGTTTAACAAGATTCTGAGTAAGAAAAATCCGTGTTTTTAAATACTCTGCTCTCTATGAAGTGTAAAGAAATTCCATTGTTCTTATCAGCTATTGCTTTTAATAATTTATATGAAAGATAGTGAGTTTTTATTCGGTGCGTTTCAAGAGGAAATTGCTTATCTTGGAGACACAGATGGGTGTCTCTGAAGACGAGCTGCTATTAGTAATTAGTCAAAATGCAAGCAACAACTTTATAGAATTGCTATCACATTTTCATATCGACCTAGTCCATACTGTATTGTTTTGTATCAGAATGAAAGATGAACATTAGAAAGTATATAAATTTAAAAAAAAGTAGATAATACACAAAAACCCTACCACAATATTTTGCTCATAAAAGTCACCCTTAGGGGAGAGATCCATCCCTGAGTAATTTTATGTATTCATATCGAATCACTACAACAAATCTCTTTTTAAAAACACAACGGAGGAGGTTAAAATGGCGGAAAGAACATTTCTTAATTTTTTCCTATTCCAAGGAGTTAAGATTGCGGTTTCCATATTTGAGCGCATTTTAACTTACTTATGGTAAATATAATTTTAGTTGAGAATATACGTAATTGAAAAACATCTTTTATCTTTATTTTCGGGGCCAATATTACATTTGCATATAGGCGGTATCTTTCATCTATTCCATTTTCATAAAACACAGAAAGAAAACATGTGACGTTAAATCATTTTGTAATACCAAAACTTTTTTCAATGTAGACTGAAACGTTTTTTATATCATTTTTGTATTGACCATTAGCTCATTTTTTATGTCTGTCTGTACCCCTACAAAACTCCCACAAAACGTGTGAGATTTGTATGGTTTTAGTCGAAGGGGTGGGCGAGCTTCGTCATTTTAGTCTCTCTCTCTCCACAGATGTCATAAAGCAAGATAGACACTTTCCGTGCTGAATTGGCACGGTGAATTTTACCAAAGTACTTAGAATCAAGTCTTAAATTGTTATCTGGAAAATTTAAATTATTTGTTGACGATACCCCCGGAAATGAATTAAATCATTCCTCATTTCTTTGCTGTTTTGTGTTTTTCAAGGGGTTAATTTTCGGGAATAAAAGGAAAAGTAAAGTTGTTAAAACATGATAAGCCCCCCTTGGTTTTCATAAAATTATAAAGGTTTCTAATATGCATTTTACAATAAGCAGGGGGTTACATCCAGTTATTAAAGACAAGAAAACCTTTGTACACAGACGCTGTCTCACCATTTCTAAAAAACTCTAATTTGGTTTTTTTCGCATCTTGTCGCATTATGCACATAATTGTAGATTTAATGACATCAGACGTAACAAAAACATTGTGGAGTTTAAAAGGCAAACGAGGTATGCCGCAAGTTTAAAAATTAACATCTCACGTGCCGTGAAGAAACCAATGACCACAAACCCACCTAAACAAACACATATATCTTTACAATATTCTGCACATCATCTATATACTAGAGTATTCTACATCTATAGTATTTTGATAGATGGTAATATTTTTCGAAAGAATTGTTTGGGATTTAATAACATCACTAAATGTAGTTGGATTATACGGAAACAGGAAATGTAAGAAAACCAAAAAAACGCAGGTAATTTAGAACGAAGTAAAATTAAAACTACACTGATTATACATAGACACAAAATGTTTACAATTAATATATTCTTTATACTATATATATTGTATGTTTTTATGGAAAAGAAATTTAATTATGTTGGCAGTGGTTATTATGCTATTATTTTTGTTTGTTATTTATTGAACGATACAGACATTTGAATAATATTTATCACATAACTAAAATAAGCAACTATTTTCCGTTCGTTGTTTTCTCTTTTAACTTCCACTTGTTTTGGCTTGGGCAATAATGTAAGAAAATATGACGGCAACGAATATTAACAAGAACGACATTAATAACAGTATCCTGTGTTTATAATTATTTTTACCGTTTGGATAATACTTTTTACTTTTTACTTACAACTCCAACATGCTCTAGGAGCTTCGCAGAGGCGAAAATATTTGAACAAACTCTGCAGCTGCCATTACTGATTTTTTTTGCCTATTTTGAATTTGAATTTTTCAACTTGAATCGACCAAATGTTAAAATGAAATCAGATTCAGTCAAAAATTTGTAAAAAATAATCTAGTGTTTAATATTTAACGAACGTTTTTCGAATTGCGGGTGACCGATTAGTAACTCTAACATGGTGAAAAACTTCAAATGCATTTGTTTTAAGAAGTAGAAACTTTAGAAATTAGGGACAATTACAGTACCGTGTTGCGGACATATATTTTTTTTATCAATTAACTCTCCTTTTTCAGGTGTTAATATTTTGTTACAAGAAATTATAGCGAATTCGACAAAATAATTTTAACCTTAGAGAAATTCAATTGAAGAGGTTTGGAGGCCCAATTTATTTTACTTAAAAGAACGTTACGATGACTCAACAGTAATTGAACAGTAATTGTTATGAAATAGAAATATAGTCATAATAATATCATTGTATAATAAAAAGAGAATTTCAAACGTTGATGTTATTGTAAAAAAATAGAATATAAAGAATTGATAAAAAAAAGGATATTTTTCTTCATTCGGAGTCCGTAGATTCGAACTACTTTATCTATTAGTATGAATCATTCGCATCTGCGCATCAAAATCTTTTCTTTGTTCTATGGGCTTTGCAACAGAATCAAGTTTATGAATAAAAAAATTAAGTCGATTAGAAACGTACATTATTTATGAGAACAATGTGTCGCCGATTTAATATTCGTATTTTAAAGAGAAAAAAAATCCTTTATATTTTCTACGAAAGTATGCTAATTTGAAATAAAGTGATATAATAGAGCGAGATTCCTATAGTGTGCCGTTTTAATACAGTTATTGAAAATATGCAGACTAGATAGATGTAGTGATTTTAATGTCTTTCTCCTTTCAAAAGCGTTACAATGTAATTTAAGGCAACCTGGAGTTTTAAAAAACTGCCAATTAAAATTGGTACAGTTGTAACGTAAGAAATTGTATCAACATAAAGATAAATTTAGAACATGACTGATTAAATATTTTAGATTGGTTGAAAACTGTACCTGCTTCTTAGCTGTAACGGACGGACCTATTAACAAAACACAATCTATTGTCTTTTAACGAGTTTCTGTCGCTTATGTGCTGAATAGCGTAAAGTGTGTTTTGACTGTCTTAACCACATCTACTTAGCCGTACGCTGACTCTAAAGGCCGCAAATGTACGCTCGTGTAATTAACCAAAATATGAACAACACGGAGATTAAAAAGTGTAAAATCGTGTGCTTTTAAGAAACCGCTATTATACCATGCGTGATGTCTAGGCTTTTAATATTTTGTCGAAAAAAATTGTTTTCACGCTTTTTTGACCTGCGGTAATAACGTTAGTATACGTGTGATAGAGAGGTTTGGATACTAAGGTAGACGATCTAACACTTCATGGGAGTTTGTTAAAAGAACGTGTTTCTTTAGTGTGAAAATCAAGTGCGATTTTTTCTAGTAGTAAAATTAAGTAAGGAATATCAAATTCTATACATCTTTATGTCAAAATGAAAATAAAACAGAATAAAATAGAAATAATATTTTTTTTTGATACTTAAAACCTGAAGGAGATTTCTTCAAAATAGGCAAGAATTATGTTTGTTTACCTAAGTACACTCAGGTTATTATGCTAGTCGCTTTTCCCCAAATATTTAAAACATATTGTTCTTTAAACTACATAGGGTGTTTTGTTTACTGCAACATTGCTACGACGTCCGTTTTTATTCCCGACATATCTTATCGTATTTTTTCAACACGTAAGAGGCTATATAATATTTATTTCCGACAGATATATTCCCAAAAAACATACTTTCGCATGTTACGTAGGACAGTAATAAAAATAACTTCCCTTACTCCCGACAAACATATCGTATCATAAAAAGTCGAGAAATTTATTTTAACCAAACTTTGTAACTTTTTATTATATCCTCAACAGGAACTTTGTTATTCTACATCATTTCCTTACTTGGATTGTAACTGAAAAATATATTTTCTCTTAGAACAACTCAATTGACCAGGAAAGTTATAGTAAGTCAGAAAAAATGTCCCTCTAAATACAGCTCAATTAACAAGGAAATTTAAAACCTTGTCTTAAGAAAAGCTCATTTTGCCAGGAAGACTAAATTCATCATTTCACCAGAACGCCTAGAATTCGTCTAAAAATACCTGTCTCCCAGAACATTACTGCTAGCTACTTTCGTACTGCGGAAATAAGAATGTTAGGGAGAGAACAGACTTGTATGGTTTTCAACACGCTAATAAAACGAATCAACCATAAAAGAAATAGAAAAATAATTAACATAGATATTTATTAAATAACTTACGTCTAGGTTCCCTTGGACCATCTACTGTAACCTTTATAGCTCGCATATACGTGGCCACCTGCGGAGGATCTGTATTAACTGTTATCGTCAAGGTAAACGTTTTTCCTAAAACAAAGAGGTCAAGTGTTTTTCATTTTGAAAAAAGAGAGGATAGAAATGATGTCAAAGACATGCACATTTAATCTCACAAATATGTTGTTTTGGTCAACCAAAAAAACTAGTTTGATTTATTTGTTTGTATTGGCTATATTTAGAAAAGACGCTAAAGATGTGGTCTTTAATTTTGACCTAAAGTTTTTATTTTTGATACTTAAGTTTAACGTTTAGTGGGCTGAGATTGATACATGCACAGTTGGTCGCCTGCCCATGATTGTATACTTTTCTTATGGTTAAACAATAAATCAGTTGTGGTGTGGATTTATGGAAATAATTTTTAACTTTTTATAAACTTAAATATACCGTATTAATTTAGTTTGTCCTCAGCGAGACCACTACTTTAAAAAGCTCATTAAAAAAGCTCCGAATGTTGTACGACTCTTTCCAAAGCTATCCCTTCTAAAAGGTTCTTCTTTTTTAGATTCCTACACACATACATAGACTGTCTATTCGAACATGAAGCAACCCACATGAAATCTACATAGGATATTTTTACCCACAGTTGATAAACAAACTTTTACCACAAAAGAAAAGAGTGATTTACACCTACAAGTTTTTGCGGGTAAACATATATTCATTTGAACGAGCGTTTTCAAGATTCGGTTTTCAAAATTAAACATAGTTCTGTTGAATGTGCTTTTTTCTAAATTCGGAAAATAGACTAGTTTATGTATCACAGTTTTGCATTCGGAGTAATGACTTCCAGAAACAAGAATTTCTTTTCCGTAACTTACATCTGCCCATTAAATTTAACACTCACAAAAATGAATATTGATCGATAAACAAAAAGTACCAGCTTTCGCTGTTGTTACGTAAAAATCCGTTTTTCCTATCTTCAACCGTTTTGGGGGGTTAAATACCGACTTAGAGCACGGTGAATAAAACCCTAATTATCGTTTCTCCCGATTTTGAGGTTCAACTCTAACATAGTGATGAGAAAAGAACAAGTTCAATCTTGACCATGATTTAATGAAATACATTATAAATTATAATTTTCTAGAAAATTTTATTTCACATGATAAAACTTTGTTTGAGCAACAAGAGGAAATGCTTAATTGATGGTTAAGTTACGCTCGTTATTTTAATGTTTGACGATTACAAGCGAACAACAGCAACATTTAATATCCGATCACTAGATAGCAACAAGAAATTTTTTTTTAATGTGATCATAAACGAAATAAAATGGATTCATATTTTTTTTATAGCAAACGATCATAAATTCATTTCTAAATAACCGACGAAACATTTTATTTTTTAATACAGATCTTAATGTAGCTAAGTAAATAAAAAAAATGACTTGTCACATATATTTTTTTATGAATTGACGTGTTATTAACAAATAATAAAAACTTTCGTGTTTGCAGTGATCAAATAATAATAACAACGTTGATAACAACAATTCTTACCTCGGCCTGACCGTCCAACAAAACGTAAATCGTTAAACCTGGCAACTTGATTTTTCATTATCGCTGAAGCGTTTCGTAGTTCTGCAGAAAAATTGTCATCATTTCCAGCACATATAGTCACCGTAACTCCATCAGGTATATCACCGCTTAACGCAACAACTTTGAAAGCGACTGGTAAAGTTTTGTTGCATCTCCAATGTGATGGCAATACACTACACACAAAATTAGGTGAGTCTGTTTTTACTAACTCCCCAGGACTCTCTTGTAACGATTCTCCACCAAGTAAAGCAGACTTTTCTGGCTTGAAACGTGTTATCCCTCGCATGGGACCAAGATGATCAAAGTTCTGTGTCAAAGTCATTGTAGACATTCTGTCTCTCCACAAAAATATTAAGAAGCAATTATCTCCTCGTGTTTTTTAACCACTGTCAATGAAACTAACAAACCAATGTTTAAACAAACGTTCAAAACCGTATGTTAACCAATTAGCTAACCAAGAAACCAGCACACTGTCAACTAAAAAACCGCATTCAACAAATTCTTCTTCTCCGTTTTAAAATAAGTTTTTTTTCGCTGCTAAATAATATGAATAGTATAGTGAAAACTTCCCGATTCAACAAATTGATCTATCCACTTGTTTGTACAATATGGTATTGAAAACTTTTAATTAATTCCTCTTAATTATTTACTAACGAACTGCCTGAAGTGTATCTCAGCTTTTTTTTAAATAGAATATGTTGGTAAAACAAATTATAAAGCAATGCTGCGAGCCTGTTGTCTAAGTTTTAATCTTTTTCAAGTGTGTGTTATTGCGGTCGTTTGTTCTCCTCAATAACCTGTACGTCGCAACTACCATCAACTTTATCAAGCACGACCACAAGACAATTCTAATTTCAAACCGATTACTTCACGACGGCCTGCGATTAGTCGTTTATAAAAATAAATTGCCCATGATGCACAGTGTGACATCTGTTCTCAATAAAAAAGAAGAGCGATCCTTGCAAAAACTAACACTTACAGTTTTTTTGAATAAGATAACGATTGTGATAATAATAGAGGAGTTAAACAAAGGGACACTATTGTTTGTCATTGAAAAGAATCATGTCAATCAAGTATAAGGAATGCGAATATATATCCTTTAACACAAACTCAGCAATGTATAGACATATAGCAGAGAATTTTATTTATTCAAATGTTCTCTTTTTATTTTAAGAATAGATATTCTTTTTCGGATAAAAACAACGATTTTATTTTATTTATGTAATGATATAGAAAGGAACTAACATTTAGTAGCAAGTATTTTTTTAAATCATTGTTTTCATTGTAACTGAGTCCTTAACCTTTTTTTAAATGTCTATAAAATTCGAAACACCAAACACACAATGTGGCTACTGAAAAACCAGTATTGGTTAAAATGAGGGCCATCAAGCCATTAAATTCTTTGTTTATAAACGCGACTTTAACGAGTTAAGATTAAGTTTACTTCCTTGTAGTTTATATTATGAACCCCCTGTCAAGTTTAATATTTTAATGTAGTTTCTATAATCATAATTGTTGTCAGTAGGAGGTAGAGGTTTTCAAAAGTAACTATATCCTCGCTTGTATTAGTCTCCGTGAAAACAAGCTTAACCACGGAGAATGTGAAACAATAATGACGAGATACTGCGTCGGTATTTGGCTTACGAGGAATTTTAAAATAAATCTATACGCTGATTATTGTAAGGTTTTTCTCTGATCGATTTCTCCTCCTCTTTTTCTACCCAACGTAACCTCATCTTAATTCTATGTACACAGTCAGTCTATTTTTATTTATGCTTATTTATTTATCGTATTTATTTTACATTTTCTTATTTACGTGTAGAGAGAAATAGTTGTAAGAAGAAAAAATTCTAAAGGAAGGGTTTTATCCGTTTTAGTTTTTCTAAAGTAAACAAACAAAAAGAACCTAGTATTTATTCTTCAGATTTTTCTCAGTCTTAATCCAACATAACTTGAAATAAAAGAAATTGATTTTACTAAGGGCCATTATGAGCTGTAACAGAGATCTTTTGAGAATGAAAGCGTTTTAAAAATATGTTGTTGACTAGTACGATGAGCGTCATCGTTTTGTTTTGAAGGTCTTTTATAAACGCCTACTTTTATGGCAGTAAGGGCGTGTTGTTGATTGTAAATATAGCGATGTGAGTGGTTTACTGATTATTAATCGATGGGTGAGGGTAGCTTAAGTGGTGTGGGTGGTAGAGTTGCTACACACACGAGTTGTCTTAGGAATTTGGGGGCTGTTGCGTGGACAGTAATGGCTTTAGCCAACGGGACTTGATGAGTTTTTGGTAATAATGAGCGTGTTAAAGCTAGATGCGGGGTTTAGCCAGTTTGTCATGTATTGCGTGCTTATGGACGATATTGTCAATTATTTTACTATACTTAGTGTCCGGGTCAATAGAAAGACATACGGTATACTCTCGATAAGTGAAACCCTCAAGGGGGATAAAAAAAGTGTATCACTTAGTGAAAGTTTCAATTAAGCGGAGCGATTTAGGGAAATTCATATAGCAAGGAGAATTAAAAATCGTTTCACTTAGTAAAAGTTTCACTTATCGAGAGTATACTGTATAATTTTTTAGTCCAAAATGTTTAACCTATCTGACATCATTTTCGAAATAAGTATTAAAGGTAATCGAGAACATATTGAACTCATTTATTTGTTCCAGTAAAGTCATCTTTAAATTGAGACATTTTCAATTAATTTTATTTGTACGCGTTCAATATTTAATGTCAATTAAAATGTACATGCGCGTAAGGAGAGAAGAGTAGATTAATGAACTTGCAAAGAGTGACACATATAAAATGGTATTGTCCTATTGCCCCGGTAAATAACCGCGCTATAACCACTTGTTTTCCGTTACTTCCACTGATTAATTGGATTAAGTAAGATTTTAATTGCAAAAGAGTATGAACAAAAAAGCAACATTTGGACCTTCGCGAATTAATCAAATTACTCTCCACCTTGGATATTTTTATCGTAAAATACAAATATGTTACTTGCACTAATAATTTCACGTTGAAGGGTCGTATACTTCATGCTCTATTTAATGGGTGATTAAAATTGCTTATTTAATGAGAAATGATTAGCGGAACGAGTTCTGACTAATAGCGTATTGACGTATGACTGTCAAGGAGAAATATTACTTTGTCATAACGGTCCGTTAGCTGCATATGCTTTGGATGAACCGGAAGAGGGCGTGCAATGTCAATCAATGTCATTTTCTCAATTACCCAAAAATATATTCTGAATCGTTTTGTTGGATTTAATGTAGGTTGTTTTGTTATTAGAGTTAGGTAGAAGAGACAAAGTTTTTGGCAAGTAGAAGAACACTTTCTTAATGACACTTTGTAATATAATAAATATTTATAAAATAAAATAGTTGAACAATTGCGCGCTCCATATTTTACATGCGTTTACCCTCCCCACCCCGCCAAGAAAAAAAAATGACATAAAGGGAAGTTAGCCACATGAAAGGAGGGAAGATGTTGAATACCTGAAGTCAGTCGTCAAATAGAAATAAAACTTCTTTTTCTTGCTTCCCACCTTGGGATAATGATATTAAGGGTTCTCTTAGGCGGTTTAACGGGTTTCCTATTTCACTTTATAATTTTATGAACAACCAGGGGATCTTATAAGCTTTTAAACATTTTATTTTATGTTACATTTTCAATAGTTAACCCCCTGAAAAAAGAAAAATAGCAAAGAAGTGACCAAGGATTTAATTTCTTTCCGGGGTACACTATACATTAAAGGGTTAAGTGGAATGTTGACCAAAATTGTGCCAAACTGTATTTCTCGTGAACATGGCAACTTTTCCCGTTCATTTATTTAGGGAAACACACGCGTGATTATTTGTTATTTGTTATTTTCAAATCGGCGGTGGCGGAATTCTGGTTGTTATTTCGCCAAAAAACCACGATTCGTGAAAACAACATGAAGTTATTAAATATTTTTACTACACCCTGAAGTAGCTATAACTATAAATTACTGTTGACTTCAGATGTCTAATGGACTTCAGAAAAACAATTCTTTTTAGTTGGATAAAGAAGCATACTGCTAGTAGGTGGGGCAGATCGTTGTTCCAGGCTGTGTCGCAAGTAAAAACATGTCTTAAAAAGCAAAACTGAGCTGAAAAATAGATTCATTAAATTCTATAACTTTTAATGAATAACTAATACTGGAGGTATATGCTGCTATCTTTATGTGATGTGGTTAGAGATATACAAAAGCTGGATAGGGTCTGTTAGATTTTCTCATTGGAAATGCATCTTCTTGGAAATTGCTAACTGCTATTTTGCAAGGGGGTTATTCTATGTGAAATTCCTAGGAGGAAGCTGAGATTTACTCTTGGTAACTACGTCAATATACGGAACAGCTAGTTCATTTACGAGTAGCTGTTTCCTAAAATCAGCCCCGTTTTCTCATACAGGAAGTTGGATAATTATTATCGAATAAATAATAACTTAAAAATAACAATGAGGAGATAAATAGAAATCAACAACAAGCCACCAATGAAAAAAACAAATACTTCATTGAATGTGAAATAAAATACATCAGCAAGAAGAAAATAGATCAAGAGTCTCAAGTCCAGGAACAATGACGTAAAGATAAAAATATTTGACGCCATAATTTCTCGCCCTTAATAAGATTTATGTAAGTTATAACTTGTTTACACAAATTCCCAACGTTTTTACATAATATATTGGCCATCCGTACATATTTTTAAGTAATTCTTTTTGGTGGTGTGTGGTGTGAACTGCGGTGGTGGTGGTTGTGGTGGTGTGGTGTCGGGGTGGGGGTGAGGGTGGTGAGGATATAAGAGGTATATAAGAGGGAACGGAGGTTAGAGTCTGTAAATAAAGATCTATATTTTTATCTTTATTTATAAATAAAACCTACTGGCGGCAGAGGAATAGAACCAGACTGGGGAAGTTCTCTATCTATTAGAAGAAATTCAATAAAAACTTGATCCTATAGAACATTTTCAAACAATTAACAGTTGTGGTCAAAAATTGAGATTTAATTAATTAATTTTATGTAACAACACTGATGTACAAAACTTACGGTAGCGAAACATAATTGTTGTGCCAAAAACAATTGCATTGTCGAACTCGGTCCAGGTAATATCGGAATAAAAACGGAATAATCGGGTTTTTTAAGTATAAACAACAAATATATAGAGAGACAGTTAAAACTGAGTGATTAATAAAAATGTCACACGATATGAATAAGATATTTGATGTTATTATGACCAAGATGACACATTTTCCCAAACACTCATTTCTGCGTTTTCAGGAAATGACTGTTACGACGAGAGTACATTTTGTGCACGATAAGAAATCCGATGGAAAGTTTTACTTTTATGAGAAACTAGCCTACATTTACAAATTCAGGAATTTTTATTATACGTGCATCACATCAGTAAGAAGATAAAACCGGTTTCAAGTGTCTTGGGAGAAATCGCGAACACCATAACTTCTTTCATCTGTTACAGAATCTTTTCACTCACAAGATATATTATTTCAACAGACTTGACATAGCGTGTAAAGTTGAACTTTATATTAATATATATGTTGTTTTTACTTATTTTGTTTTAATTATTTCTATTTTAGATTTATTCTATTTCTGTTTATTTATTTATAAATATATATATATTTATTCTTTTTTTTTTTATCAAGTCCAGAAAATAGTTTTAGTTTTCTTAGAACATTTTTATTTATCAGCCATTTATTTCTTTTAAAGAGCTGTTCACTTTTCTAGGAAAGAAATATTTTCTCTTAGAAAACCTAATTTTGTCACGAAGTCAGATAAAGTAGCTCTCATAGAACAGCTCAATTCCCTAGGACGGTAGACATGGTATTATAACAACTAACTTTACCAAGTATGAAATATTTTCTCTTAGGACACCTATATTTTTCCAGGAAACCAAAAACCACCTCTCGTAAAGGAATCCGATTGTCGGGACGTACCAAGTTTATTATTAAAAGAGCTCAACTTGTTAGAAAATTCAAAGCTGGTCAGCTTTTTTTTAAATGAGCAGCTCATTTTAACAGCTATGTCAAACTCATTATTTTGCTAGATTAGTTTTATCTGCCATCACTGATACATCTCTAGAGCATCTGTTACCTCGAACGTTGGCTGCTCCTAGATTGATCACAGATCATTTGAAATATGTTTTTTGCAGGTATATCGTGCAACGCTCATAATAAGGCGTGCAAGACATGGTTAATTTAATAAACTTCACCACTTCACGCTTCACTACACATCACATGCACCTACGCATACATGTTTATATCTAGAACCAATCAAATCAGCATCTGCATCTCAATTAGTAGAGAAATTACACTAGCACGATTCTACAAGGGAGGCTACCATCCAACCCTGCTAAGATGACATTACAATGTTTTAGAATTGCTTGCAGTATGAGACGTTTCTAGTAAATTTCACTTACAGTGTCAGCATCTCACAGTACCCCTTAAAAGCTTCATTTTCATTAAGCTTCATTTTTCGCGCGCGCGGGATTTTCGTAATATTTGATTGGTTGTTTCTAAAACATCTTTCATATACATTTTTTTAAGTCGCGCAAATAAGAACAACGAAAATCCGTCTCCCGTGGAAAATGCCGCTTACTGAAAATCAGATCACTTTTGAAAAATATAAACAACAACAAAACTTTCAAACGCCCCCTACTCCTAGGGCAGTAACAGCTAACTGTTTGTGATTTCTAATTTACATTTTCCGGGATGAAAGGATTTCGTTAGACATATTTGTTATTCTTATTACGCATAGGGAAAGCAAATAAGGGCAATTTATTATTTTTACTATAAGTGTTCTGATGGTAAAAAAACAAAAAGTCCGGTTAAGTTTGAGTATGCTTGACAGAACAATGATTAATGTAAAGTGGGATAACAAGAAACCAATTGCTGTGAATGTTTTGAAAAGGATGAGATTAAATCTAATCGACAACTTATACTTACAAATAAACACTCGTTTTAACGTCACAAGAACAATATTGTATTTTTTAAAAAGCACTAGAAAATGTGGAAATTACGAAATCTTTAAAAGGCACGTGGATATAAATAAATAAATAAATAAATAAATAATTGTTAAGAAAAACAAAAAAAACCCGGACTAAGGATGGCAATGATGAAATTAGTATTTGCTAATAAATTTAACACCTCTGATGTAGTGAAAGAATGATAACATTATTAGCTGTACATCGTTTTTTATCGGTGCCCCTTACTTATGGTTCAATCTTCACTATAGATTCTGTGAAAAATAAACGTAGTACCCGTCAATCAACAGTAAACTACTTACTATTGTTCCAAACCACAAATATAATCATTTGTGGGAGATTTCGTGACAAGAAAGATTAAATGAGGTTTGACCCCCGTGGAAATATTAATTTTCTTTACATATGCCTGTCTTAAGCGAACGAGCTGGCAAATGTGTGGTAAAAAAGTGATAGTTATTCGCGGTGGATTTTGTTACAATAATCAATTTTATAAACGATGAGGGCTTAAAGCAAGACGGAAACAAAACTTTGTTATGTCTAGACTTTTTGACACTGAAAACAATGTTAATTTACTAGTTGAGAAAAATAAATAAGAAAACATCCCGTTTAATGTAGCAGCGGGTATATGTTGCCATAGCAACAATCTTACTTCCTTGTGGACGCCTTTGTACGGAGTCATACATAACTCCTTCAGCATGGGCTTTGATTCCTTTAACTATCTAAAACTGCTTTCTCATACGGCGATTTTTTCCGGGAGAACATAATTCTTATTGTTTTTATCCATCGTCCAATCAGGTTGCAAGAAAATATTTCCTGCGCGGAAAAAGCCGTTGTATAGGAAAACTGCTTGAAAAGGTTTATTGGATCAATCAGTAAAAACTGAAAAAAGTGGCAATTTTGGTTAATCTATCTCAATTTTAAGAGCACATTTATGCAGTGGAGGAGAGCATTTTTGTCAGCTTGTCATTGCGACAAGTTAGACTATGTACAAGGCCTTCACTATAAAACACATTCTCAAGTTTCGTCAAACAATGTGTGATGGACATACAGCAAATCTGATCAACATTCCCTTTTTGTTTACGCATTGCTTCTGTCCGTGATTTTTTTTCTTCCTTTAAAGAAGGGGTGTGATATAAATGCGAAATATTTGAATCACACGTTAAAGGACAACAAAGACGTTGATGGACGATAAAAACATTATAATTTCGATCGTAAATTAAATTTTTAAATGTACCGCAATTTGATGGTATCAGCAGTTGAAACAAAAATTGGTCGAATTTACAAAATGTTATCTATACATTATTGTACAAAAACTATGTGAAAAACAACCGTCAACCGATTTGTACTGATGATAAAAAGTGAAAAGGTTGCATGTAAAATTAACTTTGGGAGGAGTGTATGAAAGCAAAAGTATCTGTGTTACAAAGTGGAGACATTTTTTATCAACACTTCATATAAAACGTTATCATATTTTTCAACATCTATGTGCAGAAAAAATGAGACATTTCTTAAAGAAGGTCAACTGCTTACTAATCCTCGATTTGTTTGAACATAATCAATGGCGCCTTTTGTATTGCCAGAGAAGTATGTTAATTGGAAATAAAAGTAAAAAAGGGTCCAATATGGTTATAGTACCCTAAGTTAAGCTAAAAATTCGTGTTCTGTTTACACCAATTTCTAAATTCTAAAGTTTTCATCGTTTTTTACTCTTCTTAATAAGCAACTGGTAGTTGGTTGCGCATGCTCCAATGGATCGTTATAAATATATGAAGAATGGGTGATTCGTTGGCAAGATAATATATGCCTTTTATGAATATTTAAAATGAGAATCACTTCACACCACCGCAGGTGCTTTCTTAAAAAACCAAACCTATCAAAATAGTATCTATTCTTAGGCATAACATCCAATTTCGATAGTCTTCAACGAATGTTGAATGAGACATGGTCAGCGGTTTACAATATCATCATGTATGAAAATGGTAGAGTCATACGACTAAGAAAGAATGTGTCTGGTTGGTGTGGCAGGGGAGGGGATGGCGTGCGTAGGTGGGGCAGAGCAAAATCTTTGAAGACAAAAGCTGCCGCTGAAGTGCTAATGCGTCAGTTTTGCGAAGTCATAATCTCATAGATACTTAAACGATGACGACATATTAATTCGCGCTTGATCATTTGTGTAATAAAACAAATTCTTTATTGTGCGATAAGGCGGACCAAGATGGAATGTCATATAATACTCCTTTCAGCCAATCAGGATGGTTTAATTTAATTACATAATAACTAACTCATAGACAGCCTCTGTGAGCTAACTCAATTGGATCTTACGATAATATGACGGAAATGGACAAGAATATACATAATTATTTCTTCTACCGAAGAAGTCATGTAGCTGAAACACGAATATGTCCAACTGAAACTGGCGTCCGTGTGTTAACGTTTTTTCTTCGTAGGCGTGGTGTACCAGCAGCATGGAATAATAATTTTAAAGCTGCTTTCCCATTCATTTTTCCCATTCAATATGATCTCCAAAAGATTTCGCTTCGAAAAAGTTGAATCTATTCAAGTTTTTAGCAAGTGGAGAAGTGGACAAGGACAATAAAAATTTCGTTCTCCGAGGAAAGAAACACGGTTTTAAAATGATAAAAGATGAGCGTTCCTAAACAT
>JANTOQ010065570.1:0-17082 GCA_027564595.1 Bythotiara depressa | reverse complement strand
TTTTTGTCCTGCGTGAAAATGTCCTGGGTGGAACTAATTCCTAAATATTAACAGTAGGGGGGTTGGAATAAGAATGTACTGGGTGGAAAATTTTCTAAAAATTAATTGGAGGGGGGAGCACTATTAGAGACCCTAGAGTACTGACCAAACTAGTTGGAAAATAAAAAAATAGCAAGCACAGTTCTTTTGCTATCACAAATGTGCTTCAATTTATGCAGAAATATCAGAGGAAAAATAAGATGGCAAGGAGTTGGAGCTCTAGAAAGAGGGAAAAATAAGGTTTTTCGGGGGTGTTTTTTGTGGGTGTTTTTTTTTGGGGGGGGGCAATTTCCTGGTTGACCCATAGTTACCATATGACTATAACTTAAACTTTAGTCTACAAAAACTTTCAAATGATTTTTTGATTTAAATTGTATTTAATTAAAATATCATACAGTAAATGCTGAAATAATTAGGGTACTCTGCTACCTTCGTATGACCGAAGCAATTCTCTGTGGTAATATGGGGCAGCATTTAGCATGTGCCATATATGGTCAGCTGGCCTGGTTGGCTGGTTTATTTTTAAGTAAATATATTTAGCTTAGGCCTCTGAGGCGATCCGATTGTAGCTCTCCTGCCATTTCTATATTGACAAGTCTGACCTATGAGATTTTAGCAATGACACATGATAATGGGTGATAAATAAGTCATCAATTTTTAACAATCATTTGAATATTTTTTGTGAGAAACCTTATTTTGTAGAAGAGCTGCCTGCTTTATATAAGATCTTTTTGTCTGCGGTATATCCCCACTCAAATGGATCCTTAAGATGAGAATTCCAATTCTTCCATTAATTTTTAACTTTGCCTCGGGTCCTTGAATACTGTGTTTAGAGATTTTGATTCTTTTTATAAAAACATTTTACTTCCCAACAAATCATTTTGTTAGAATAATAAATTTTGATGTGAATTTAATTTTTTGTACGTTTTTATATCAAAGTTAATAATTATATATTTTTGTAGTTTTTCTTCCATCATGAATAAGAAGAAGTTTATCAAGTCTTCAAATAATGACCAGTCAAAGACTACTGTTTGACCAAGTATATTTTAATTTGAACAGTCAATGTGAATTATCTCATTTATTTCGGTAATCACAGAGTTTTTTATATACAAAAATTGATTTACTTTTGTATGGACATGAGCATTTTTTTAAAGTCAATTAAAATTATCCTTTTTAGAAATCAGATGTTTCTGAACTACTAACTGTTTCACCAGCTGGAGTGAATAAAAACAAAAAACATGCAAGAGGTGAGATATATTTGATACTTTCTGTCACATAACCGAAACTTTACACCTTTATACACCTCACACATAACCAAAATTTTATACACTTCACACATAACCAAAACTCTATATAACTTTATACACCTCACACATAACCAAAACCTTATACACATTTATACACCTCACATAACCAAAACTTTATACACATTTATACACCTCTCACATAACCAAAACTTTAAATACACCTTTATATGATATATTTATGAACAAAGACTGATGTTTATTTCTTCTCTCCAAACATATGTATCTTCTGGAATTACATGGGCCCAAAATCAACATAAAGCATCAAAATCACTCTAGTAGGTATCCTATATAATTAACTAATATAGTATATATATAATTATTATATAAGAAAATATTTCAATATTTATAAGAACAACTTGAGTTATCCAACTTAAAAATATTTTGGTCTAGTTTAAAAAAAAAATTCTTTCCTCAATTTGCTACAAAACTACAACAGTTTCTTCCTTAAAAATAAATCTCTGTTATTTGAACTTTTTCTTCAGATTTGCTTTGCAGTTAGAACTTGTGGTCAAATTGTCATAAAAAACTATACTGATTTTTCCACTATTTTCAAGGTTCCTTCAGTGTTCATTTAACCGAGGTTCTAACTGGTTTTGAGGGACACAAAATCTCACATAAATTATAAACAGCTATGTACTTCTCAATTTAAGAACAAGTTGCATGATGGGTAATCATCTTTTCAGGTAACAGTGGAAGAAGTATCTTGTTATCTAATGGGAATAACAGAACTCCAAAACCAAAGTTAACTCAATCATTTAGTCTGCCGAAAAAGAACAGGTAAACAAATAACATAATTATTAATTTATATATTTTATTATATATTATTTATTTTGTTATGTTTGTTATTTTTTCATCCATGTAATTAATTGATTAATTAATAAATTGCAATAATAAAATATAAATAAATAAATTATAATTCACAAAATTGAATATATGAAATGTGTAACCATGACTCTTTCATTCGAAGAACAAAACCTTTAATATATGAAGAACAGTATTACATCTGATGTTATACAAACTGAATTGCTGTATATTTGAAAACCAATGACTCCCTAGTCACCAACAATATGGCGACACATTGAAACAACATTTGACCCTTTTAGTTACTGTTGCAATGGACAATGCAATGTTGCAGTGGACTCTATCAATAGTCTTTCCTTTGTTATTTTTGCTTTTTCTAGGGAGTAGATTTTTAGAAATAACGGAAAATAAAGGCTGTATAGAAGTTGATAAATACCCCCTGATTATTTACAATAAATAGGATATATTATTTAATGACAATAACATTTCCACATAAAAGAAGAAGTGCTGCATATTTGAAGGTCGTTGGCTCTGCAAAATAAGAGAAAATAAAATAAAAAGGAAAGGTTTTTGAGCAATAAACAAATAAAGAAAGAATTGTTTCTATAAAAATAATGGTTCAGTATGGGTATATACAAGGATTCAATATGGGTACAAGAGGATTCTACTAGAAAACTTCAAAATGGTAGACATCTATTGTCAGTCAACATTCCTCCTATTCGTGGAATAACAATAAAAAAGTTTCTGTGTATGTTATTTTTATTCAGGTGGACCAATGTCTTATATTTAAAAGTTAAACTTTTATATAAATATAGCATCAAAAGTGATATTGCATTAATTGTGTCTAATTTTATATTATTGTAAATAATAATTTCTCTTTGGGCAATAAGAGATAATATTGAGATTTTCATTTCTAAAACAAGTTGTGGCAGTGGTTCCCGACGAGATCAGAATAGTGCCTTGCAAGAACCACTGCTTTAGATGTCTGTATTGTGTTTTCTGTTGTGTATTCATTTTATGTACATGTTTTAATAATTTTCATTAGTATAAGGTGTGTTTAATGTAAATTTGTATTACGGAATATAAAAAAAACAGGTTCCATTTAGGAGAGTGATACAATGATACCGTTAGCTGTAGATGTTCATTACGTATAGATGTGAAATGGAACCGATAAGTTTCTCCTGTTTTGCTGAAAAGAGAAAAGAAAATTGCATATGTAATTCCTTTTACACTGGTAATGACCTCTTTGTTCCAAGCAAAAAGAGGGAGACAAAATGAACAACATGTTAAAGGGGAATTAACATCAGAATTAATTTTCTTTTAAATGTAATCTAAGTTATAGAGCTTTAAAATATAAGATAAATGCTTTTATTTCATGTCAAATGGTTTTGACATTCCATAGTTATAGGTGTTTTAAAAGGTCAGGGTATTTTCTTAACTTTGTGACATCATGGTCCATTTCATCAGAAATTAACTTGAGTTATATAATCAACTATCATGATTGTTTTCAAATACAAACAAAAATACACGAGTAAAAAACATTTAATTTTTGTTTATTTATATATTTCTCCTCTATTATTAACTGTCTCTTTTTTTATCTTTTATTCTTTAGTACATAGCTTATCTTTCACTGGAACATTTGCATAGTGATCTCCACAGCAGTGAAGTAGAAGTGTATATAATATATATAATAATATATATATATTTATAATATCTTGTTCTGTAAACTCTGGTTTGTTTCCATAACCCATTTAAACCCCAACTGTATCATCTAAATCCTCCGAAGAGTCTGATTCAATAATAATTTTGCCTGAACTTGAAGCAATCTCCATGTTTATTAATATTCTCAATGCATAGTTTGGCGGCGGTGACATCACAAAAAAACGTAAAAACTTAAAAAAGCTTAGAATAAATTTCCAACATATTTTTTTATATACTAAGTTAGTGTCTGTTTTTATTAAATTGGTGGAAAATTTTTGCCAAATGTTAATTCCCCTTTAAATTTTTTTATTAAAGACAGAAAATTGTATAACTTCAGTTGCAAAATTCGTAACTTATTGCCAAGTGGTTTCTATTCATGTTCCTATACATCACGGGAGCGATACATTAAAATTGCTCATTTTATCAATCTTCAAGTTCATACAGCAGTTTCATTTTAAAGGCATCTTGTGGAGAGTGAGAAATAACATCATGGAAGTATATGGCCAGCCAATATTTATGTTTTAATGACTCAAGCCACCATATAAGGTGTATAAAATAATGAAGCTTCTCTTTTCTTCTTCTAATCCAAGAAAAATGCATTGGTAAAAAAACCTGAGTGAAACTTTTAGTGTTTTTATTAATGTCCTCCTGCAAGGGCATGCAAGCTTCCATTCCAATGTTTTTAGGGCGTGATTACAAGATTTGCATAGTATAGCTGATGCACATAATAATTGTGGATTTTTACTAATTTTTCAGAGACCCAAATCCAAAATCAATGGGAAGACCAGCTTGGTCAGTAAAGCCATCCATTGAAGATGAAACAGTAAGTTTGTAGAAAAAATATATTGAAATAATTACCTATTACCCCTGTGGAGGAAAATCTCACTAGAGTTTAAATAGCCTCCATTATACCCTCTGCTTTTAGCAAATAAACTTGTTTTATATAAGATTTTTGTTTTAGTTCGTATATATACCGCATGTGAATCGAAATTTATAAATTATTACTCGTTAAAGTCATAACTATATGTTTTCATGAGATTTGTCTCTGTTTATCTTCTTAAATTGCTTTTAAATCTCACCCACATGGTTTTGACAGTGTGAAAATATTCCTTCTCTGATTAATCATGATGCACAACTTATATATTGTGGTACTATTTCTAGGAGCTTATTAGAAGGAAACTGAAGTCACTAGAATGTTAATTTGTTGTATGTTATATATAGTTAGCAAACTAAGTAATTTTAAAGCACTTTTAAATGTTTTTACATTAGCTTGGGTCATTTTACAGCTAAATATGTGAAGCAAATTATATGAGAGAAATGGCTGAATAATAGTGATATAGAAGAACTGAAGTATCAGATATTTTTGAACATTTTGTTTTGATAGAGATCTGAATATCTTTGTTATATATAATAGTGTCTTTTTTATAAAGATCATGTACGTAAGAAGAGGCATATTTTATTTATTTTGCAAGCGTATAACCAGACAGAACTCATTTTTATCACCTTAATCACTCACTGAAATACTTTGTCTATGCACTTAAAGGAAGTGGGCACATAAAGCAAGTAAAATCACAGAATTTGTATTCACCCAAAATATGATTTTCCTCCACCAGTTTTGTCTGCTAGAACTTCTAAAGCGAGTAATAGTAAATAGTGGTCTTTAACATGGTCTTTGAAGTTGGTTATCATTTTTCATTGTACTTTGTGGTTTAAAAACGGGCTATTACCTACAATGTTTGTGTTTACAATCAAATTATCAGGAACTAATGGAAACAGAATGATGGACAATACAAAACTTATCTCCATAATATCTGGATGCACCTCCTGCCTATTGTAAATTTCCTAATAGTAACCCTTATAATTTTATGAAAGATCAGGGGGACTTATCAACTTTTATCAACTTTCCTTTTCTTTTTATATCCAATTAGTAACACCCCTGGAAAAAGCATTACAGCAAAGAAGAGAACATTATATTTAAATAATTTCTGGGAACACTAGGCACTAGAAAGTGAGGGTTTGGATATTCATGATTGCCTGATTTCACATTATAAAGTCTTCCATGTGAAGTTTGATATAACTAGGGGAATGCTTATATACATAGTAACATGTTATGTTATATATTAATACATATAATTATTGACAAATGACTCCAACAGATCTGTCTGCAAATGCTCACATGCCTGGTAACAAAATTGATTCTCAAAACTTTTTATTTTGTAATGAGGTACAGAGAGGTTACAAGAAGGTACAATACCTGTTTTCACATGTAGGATTGTTAGTGACACTTTTCTCCTACTGGTTTATAGAGGTTCAAAGATTGATAGGGGAAGTGATAAGAATGCAAAAAATCTAAAATACATTTTTCAAATAGAGTATGAGTATAATGTCAAGCGAATATTTGTCATATAAAACATAATGGTATCTATCAAAATAAGTCCATACCAAACAAAATTTTCAGAAGAAATTTTATCAAATTTTTAATAAGGTTTATTTCTTAATAAACTGATGCATGGGAAAACTACACACAAGTCCTTTATCTCTGACCGCTGTTCACTATTCGTTCAGCATCTCCATTGCTTTCTGTGAAAATATTATTGTCTTTGGAAGGTTACTTGTTACATGTAACTGGTTCACAGGAAATGAAGTTCGGCATCTAGACAACCTGTTTATTTATAAGAATAAATCTGTAAGCATTCTCTTGAATGTTCTAAATGTAGAAGTTATTCTTGTCCTTGTAAAGAAGAGAAGGAGAAGGAGAAGGAGAGGTATGGAAAGAAAACTCAGTCGGCAGAAGAAAAATCAAATATATGCTAACATGGGCACATTTTTAATGAGATATAATGATAAAGAAAACAGGCTTAGATAATATTTATATTACATTGTTACTGCTAGCAATAAAAGTAAGATGACTCAAGAAAAACATTTACACAAAAAACAGCATCATCAGCATCTTAGAGAAGACTACAAAACAATACATTAGGATGGCATATCGTAGAAAATATTTCCAACTTGGGCAGGTTATACTGAACAAACTATTACCTGACTGTGGCCAAGTCTAATTGTGGTTTATACTCTTGTGAAGTTCTATATATTATTATAAAATAATACAATGTTTATTCTAAATTGCTCACCTCTTTCAGTCCTTTTTTATTCATCACAACATCCATTCTTATAATATTCAAATTGCTTTCAGTCATTTAATTTTTCAAATGTAAATTTTCAACAAAGTGTAGTTAATGTAATAATATATCCTGGGTAGACAGGATATATTTAACCACTTGGTCGAGTACTGAAATGGGTGAGCTACAGCTACTTGGGCGAGTACCAGAATTGGTAGCTTTGTAATTTTAGTATTTATTAATATTCTCAAAATCATTCCTGACATCATTTTCACTCAGGCGAGTACCAGAATGAATGAACAAATAAAATAGAAATATTAACTGCATAACTTTCAAAAATTTATAAAGTAATTCTTATTGGACTTGAGCACAGGTGTACTCCCAGAATGTCCCTGTTCTGCCAAATCCAGTTGTGTTTTTTCTTTCTTGTGTTTTATTCTCTGAATCACAAGTATTAAAACCTTTAAAGTTAGCAACATAAAACTTTAATCCATATGTAGAAAAATGACAGTGTTTGTTATCAAATATTTTTTACAGGTTTATATATTTTACGTGTGATAAACATACATTTAGTTAAAGGAGCTATGTATACATTGAGTATTGATTTTAGCATGATTCATAAAAATGTTCTTTAAGAGAATAACTTTACATACTGTATGATGATCTGCTTTAATTTAATTTTAATTACATTTCATAAATTATAACAGTGAAACAATAACAATGAGTAATAGTTCTAAAACAGTACGTTGGGAGAATTTGTTAAATAATCTACACCAATAAACTAATTTAAATAAATTTACTTCTTTATTATAACAATTATTTTTTCAGCCACGTAGCAATATCTCTGCAGCCAGTACATATCAACTTCCCAATCGTCCATCACTTGAAGATTTTTTAGACTTTTCTGAAGTTGATCAGGATGTTCATCAATCATTATTTAAAAGTACTGCACGTGACGATGACATACGGACTGGAAACAAAAACAGAAAAAGCTTATTAGAGCTCCTATCTGATACTGCTCGAACAGAAGCAGCACATAATGATACAAGGACCACTTTATTGACCGATGAAACATCAAGGACTAATTTTAATGAAGATGAGACATCTCCACAAAGTAACTTTGCACATAATATGAAGTCGAAAATGAATATAAATTCCTCACAAACTAATATTATTCATTCAGATGATGAAGAAGAAAACTTTCAGTTTGTGAAATATTTTAACGAACACGACATGGAAATGAAAAGTTGGGGAAGTGAAACTAGTAACCTAAAAATTCATAAAAGGACACCATCTAATTCCTCGAAAAGCAGTACAAACTCAAAAAGGTCACATCTGAAAACCCATAGTGACCATCCCGTTTTAAATTTGAAAAAGGATACCTCATCTTCCCAACTTACACATAAAAATACAATGTCCACTTTGCCTCCAGCCCCTAATAAAAAGAGTACAAATAACAGAAGTTCAAAACAAAGACTGGCTACCAATATATATAACGATAGTGTCAGAGAAAATAAAATGAATAATATTTTAAAACAAAGGCAAGAGAAAGCCGCAAATTATATTCAGGTATGGTGGAGGAAAGTTCAGATTCGAAAACATGCTGGGGCAGCTGCCATGCGGAGGATGATGGAAAGTAAACGACACGAAATGGAAGCAAGACTAAGCATTGAACGTCAGAAGGTATTGGTTTATTTCTTGTTTTTTTTAAATTATTTTATACCCTAATCCCCATTATAAAGGTTTGTGTATCTATATAATGTTTTATATGATTTTAATATCTTGAATATAAATTTGTTTTGTTTTGTTTGCATTACAATGATGGTGCCCAAAGAAAGTCATAACAGGGGGAGAAAATGAAGAAAGTCATAACAGGGGGAGAATATGAAGAAAGTCATAACAGGGGGAGAATATGAAGAAAGTCATAACGGGGAGAATATGAAGAAAGTCATAACAGGGGATAATATAAAGAAAGTCATAACAGGGGGAGAATATAAAGTGGAAATATTTAAAAATGTAACTTTTTATGGGTGGATTTTTTAAACAAAAATTAAAATTAAAATGAGGGAATTTTTTGAAATAATCCTGCATCTGCTAAACTTCTTAGAAACTTCTAATTTTATGGAAAACTAGGGGGTCATAATCAGCTTTTACAAACTTCATTTTCCATTTCATTTCCAATAATTAACCCCCTGAAAAAACCAAAACAGCAAAGAAACGAGTGATGTTTTAACTCATTTTTGGAGGATACCTGACACTACAGGGTTATGACTGCACTGCCGCAATAACTGAATACATTAGGGTATTGTTTCACACTATGAATGATGGAAAAATTGAAAAGGAAAGAAAAAGTAGAAAAGGAAGAATAAGATTTATATGTAGTTTTTTAATATTATATTTTAAAAGCTGATTTCTCAAGATGATAACAAAAATGAGAAGCATAAAATAAAGATACAAGTAGTTTAAAAATAAGTTTACAAGTTCTGGTAAATACACCTGTAAAAATATGTTACTTTGGCAACAAATGTCCTGGAAATTTGTTGAGATTTGAATAGAATCCTGGAAAAGTCATTTTTTAATTTTCTATGTTGATTTTTCTTTTAGAAAATGATAAAATATTAAAAAGTAGATAGTTGTTAAATACAAAGACAGTTTGATTAGTTTAGTTTTCTATAAAATGACATAAAGTATGAGATAGTATGATGTGTTTTGTTTTTTATGACTATGTTGATGGCAGCACATTTTCTCTGTAAGTTACTTCAAGATGTGTGTGATGCTTGAAAAGTCCCGGAATTTTATAAACAATATCCCAAATAGTCCTGGAATTTAATCTGTAAAAATCCTGGAAATATATAAAAAATGTCCTGGTAAGTCCAGCAATTTTAGTTTATTTTTTTGGTGCCCTGCTATCAACAGTTTATAATAATGACTGTTCAATATGTTCAGTAGTTTCTCTTAGGCCCATGCACAGTATAAATATTTTGAAGTGGAATGTGTTTTTTTTTCACCGCGGTGACCAGAGTTTGAGTCCCACTACTACCTAGACAAAAATTGTTCTTGACGAGTGCGGGAGTAGCTCCAAATATTATCATGCATTATATATGTTCATTATCTGCTCTCCATGGTGAGATGTATAGCTCTGAGTGTTCATGTAGTGTTAACCAGTACTGACCAATACAGATACTGACCAATGAAGGAATGTAAATTCCGAAAATATCACTGGAGCAAAACTGAGCTCCAAAAGACAATTTCTGTCACTATGGGTAGTCCAATGGAAGGTGGAATGGTTTTCACCATTGTGACCAGGCTTCGAGTCCCACTACTACCTAGGCAATAATGTATCCTTTTGGATACATACACTTTCTGGGATAGCTCAGGGGTACCAAAAATATTCAACAGTGATTTAAAATAAATATGATTTTTTTCTCAATTAATATTTCAGAAGATTTCACCAGAAAGTCAAAAAATATATCTCTTAGAACAGCTCAGTTTTCTCTTACAACCTATATGCCGGGAAATGAGATAAAATATATCTCTTAGAACAGCTCAGTTTTCTCTTACAATCTATCTCAGAACAGCTTAATACACCACCACAGACTCGTATCATGTTGAATACCTCTGTTGGCTGTATTTGTAGTTTTCACACACAGGTAATATATAGTAAATAAAAAAATAAATGAGTAAATAAAAAGTTAAAGTAATATTAATTGTGCTTTGGAAAGTAAAAGATTCAGTTGGTTATGTTGCCTGTAGATAAAGGCCAATCTTCATTTGAGCAATTTTGGGCATTCTATTTTATTTTCAATTCTGATGTCGCATTACATGTACAAGTGCTTTGGTAATAGACTCAGATCCTACTACAGCAGCGTACACTCACTTTTTCATTAAAATGTCAGGTTATGACTTCAAGAGCACATTTGGTTGCAGCACCCATGCAACTAAAATTGCTTAAGTGGAGATGGGCATAATGAGTATGGTACAACTACTCTGGAGTCTGGAATAAATGGTTGGTGTGAGGGTGGGTGGGTTGGAATAAGCGGGAGGGTTAGAAATTAGGCCTAAAACTAATAACGGGGGTTAGAATAAACGGGAGGGTTGGAAAATTTGGCTAAAATTAATAAATGGGGGGGGGGGGGGTTTGAATTTTTTTTGTACCTTAAAAACGCATAACTAAACATTGAGCATAAAATACACGTAAAGATTAATTAGACGTTGTTTATACATCAAAATTATGTCAAGTGCTCTCTGTGATTGAGTGACTGAGAGAAAACAATAGGATTTTCTTTGAAATTTTCTTTTTCAGCGATGGGGAAGTGCTTCAGTAGGAAATTTATCACCAGTGAATGAGTAAGTTTGGGAAAATTTGTGTAGTGCTTCTGTTGTCAAAATGTCCTGGCTGGAATAGAGGCAAGAAATTAATAAAGAATGTCCTGGGTAAATGTTTTCTTTAAAATGCTGTTTTAGCTGCAAAGTTTAAACCACATCCTTGTATAATGTTAGGAGTATGAGAAGCAAGTTGATGATTATGAACAAATGAAGAGAAGAGAAGAAAAAGCAAGGTTAGCGAGACAACTGGTAATTAATGATATGCAAAATAAAAGAGAAGCAAAAACAAAAGCCACAAAAGAAAGAACTGGAAAACCACTAGTGAGTAAACATAATTTTGTTAATTTGTTGTTGTTGTTTTGTAAATATTTTGTACTATGTATTTGAAATCACACTCCAGTGATCATCACCACAGTCTTTTGTGTTTTGTTTGATTTGAAATGGCATTCCAAAGGTCATTGTCAGAGTTTTATCCATTCTATAATAAAACTGTACAAAGTCAGTTATTTCAAAAATAGAATATCTAAAGAACAAAGTAGATATTTTCATTATTTTTGGTTCATTATATATTACATTAAATATTCATTTAAAAGCCAAATTCCATTCATGTTGCAAAAACAAATACTTGAAATTGAATTACAGACCAATGTTTTATTGAAATTGACATAAGTACAACTTTAATATCTAACCGGAATGTCGGTGTCTTTAATGTTTGAAAACATTATAATGTAAAATAACTGATGGAATCAAATTTAAAATCAATTTTTTTCAAGGCTTGTTTTGTGTATGTTGCACTATTAGATATATAATGCACTTCTGAAGAATATCTATTGTGTGTAACAGAGCTTCGTCGTTTCAGTTTTGAAATACTTTGTAAGTTTCAGACAGGAAAATATTTTTATGGCTGAGCCACATTTACTGCAGAAAAAAGGAAAGGTTGACATTATTTTTGGCATAATAAAACTTTTAAACAAAAAAGCTTAGTATTATTCCACAGGCTTCGCAGCAAAAAATAAAAAATTGAATTAAAAATAAAGCAGATATATTGGTGATCAATAATTTTAGTATTGTTTACAAATTTTCCAATTATGTAGATCTAGTTTGATTTTAACACTTTTATGCATAGTGTCCCTGAAAGGGAATCAAATAATTGGTCAATTCTTTGCTGTTTTGCCTTTTCCGGGGGTTAATTATTGTAAATGTATTGTAAAATAAATTTGGTGAATGCTGATAAGGTTCCTTATAAAGATTTTATATATATTTTAATATTTTTGTGGTAGAAATTTATGCAACCAAGTGGGAAAGTTACAACCATCAAGACAAATTCTACACCTGTAAGAAATCTGTCAAATGTTGGTTCTTCTGTTACGTCATGCAAAGAAGATGGCGAAAGGAAGAAAATGTTTCCCTTCTTGCGTCCAGATACATCAAGTAGTGTCAGCAGAAAGGTGGATGAAATCTTTGACGTGAGTGTTGTATTTATTTATTTTATCATATTGAAGGGTTGTTTATATTTCAATGGAAGCTATCTAAAACATACATCATAAATCATTTTCCTAAAACATACTTGAAGGTGTTCTTATGTCTTACTAATAACTTTTGATTATCTAGAGTCAAACTATTAAGCCTGGTTCTTACTTTTTCAATTAAATTCATAATTTGCCTAATCATTTTAGCATAAACCTATCTGGACAACTGTTTTGTTAATGTTTTACTTTTATTAACTACTGGTTTGTTGTTGTTTCTGTTCTGTCTTCTTTCTTCTTATATATACTTTTGCTCAAATTATTATTAGCTGTCCTTCTAAGTTCCAAAATATTGAATTTAGGCCTCTTTCATGTTTCGGTAAGCATCCATAAAATCAGTATGGGTAGGTGTTGACAGGAAACTCAGTAGAATCACACTTGCCAGGATATTTTCATCAAATACAAAGGAGAGTATTCTCACTTCAATGATTTTCCCATTTCAAGATGACACAAAATCCAATTTCAAGACCACACAAAATCCTAATTTTTGCCCTATTCTAGGTTAAGAGAGGCACCTGTTTTGCAACTGTATTGTAGCATCACAGTACTTCAGTACAAAGGTCCTAATTGTTAAGTCAACAGTCAATCTGAAAAGTTTAACTAAGAGACTCTACATTATATAAACACTTTCATTACCTGTAGAACCTGTCTTGATTATTTGGGGCCTTACCTCAGTATATTATGTGAGGAGTTGTAGTTTATAATGGAGAGGTTAGCGGAGATTCTACAACAATGACATATAGTACGGGAGCTCTGGAATCTTCAGTTTGTGTAGGATATTTCTCACCTGTATGTTGCCCTGCTTCGTCATAGAGAATCTACAACATAAAAACAGCAAATTCTCGTTGTCACAGATATACACCGAATGTACTGTAGTTGGTTAGATTAAGGAACCATTAAAGTCTAATCTTCCTGTGTGATCAGGATGATAGAAATCTGCCATTTTGAATGTTTTCTTTTGCATTTCAACAAATTTGGTAGCTGAATATTTACTATGATGTTGGAGTCTTTTACATCATCGTTGCAGAATTGTGTTTGCGTAGCCTCTCTAGTATTATCTTAAACACACCACACAAACCCAGCACTCATGATTGTTTTAATTACAAAAGAAACACTGATAATATGACTAGGGATATAAATAAACCATGTGTGAATTGTGTTTCTTCTACCCTTCTAGTCATCGAATCGTGATAGCAGCAGTATTGATCCTACATCAGCGCGTTCAAATATTGATGACGACAATTCCACATACGTACTAGAGGAGAAGAGAGATAAGACAACCTTCAGTGATTTGTTGAACACACTTAAAGAGTTAGAGGATGAGCCTATTGGTTTTAAACAGACAATATCTCCCACCGCTAAGATGTGGAGTAAGTTATTTTTGTTGTTGTTTTCAAGATGTATTAATTTGTACGTATAATGTCCTTCATTTTTCGCAAATGCAATCTTCTTTTTGATTATTAAGATGTTTTCTAATAGAGTAGTCTAGAAGCTATCAGTAGAATTGGTGGCCTAGTGGTTAAGGGTGTAACATGTAATTTGGTTTGAAGGGCTGGTGATTGACACAGGTTCAAGTCCAACTAGTGGCACATTGCTTTCTGAAACCACTGCATAACTGCTCCAAAATCAACTCAGCTTTCCATCCTTTCGATGGCCAGTATATGAGTATTAAACATAGTTTGGGTAATAATAAACTGCATAGTGGCAGGAAAGATGAACCACTATGTAATGTGAAGCCCCTAAGCATATGGTGATGATGATTATGATGACGAGGAGGACGAGGAGGACGAGGACGACGACGATGATTATATTATTACCTCTCTAAGTCAGACCATATCAAACGTGTCATCACTTAGTTCCGAACCCATAACTCTTGTCTTACCAGTGAATCATTGGACTGACAGCCCTGGCTGCATCCTTGAATGTTGGACTCATGTTATAAGAGTTTTGTTTTTTCTAGGTGATGGAGACGAGAAAATATATAATGCTAAAGCACTTTCTCCCACAGATTTACAAAAATTAGACACAGGTCATGACATGCACCTTCCCGGAACGCTATTGTCAGCAAATAAATTGCAAAGCATCATGGACTTTCTTGATGAAGTTGATAAAGTGGAAGAGGATGTGAGAAGTGAAGTTATAAGAGTAAGTGAATTCGTTTATTGATTTGTTTAACTTGTAGCCTCTTGATGCTATTGACAGGGTGCCAGCGTTCTGGAATCAGGGAAAAGTTTGTTAATTCTAAAGTCAGGGAAATGTCTGCGAATTTTGAGAAAATTGTCAAAAATCAGGAAAAACCAGGGTAAAGTCAGAGAAATTTCAAATTATTAAAATTACAATGTTGTGTCTTAACATGCTTGAATGTTATATTGTCTTCATGACTATATTGAATATATATGACTTTGTTTGTTATTAGTGATTAGTGAATATCAGTTTTCTCAACTCTACAGTATGTGATTACAAAATTATGATATATAAAGTTTCTTTTAAGTATTCAAAGGTCAGGGATTTTTTAGCAATGGTCAGGGAAAAGTCAATCAAGGAGTTTTATTTTGAAATAGGCTGGCCCTGATCGATACATCTATAAAACAAAATAGAAATATTTATGGGCTATTTGATCTGCTTTGACTGACTTGTGATGTGTTACACCATTTTATGAAATAATCTAACCAGCAAGTTAGATTATTTCATAAAATGGTGTAACACATCACAAGTTACAAACAAACCCTACTTTTTTCTGTATTCCCACCCAATTATCACAAACCCTCATTCTAGAAGTATTTCATATTTTTCCATCCACACATCAGGATTCTTCCTACAATGATAAGTAGAATCTTTTTCAACATTTTTTCAAAAAATTTCATTCAACACTTTTTTCATAAATTACAATAAAATTACATAAAAACTGTGCCATTTTCTTCACTACCAACTGCCCCCATTTCACTTATAAAACTAACACTTTAACTAAAAATAGACATTATATATAAATAAACCCGATAAATGATACATTGATATTACATTTGAACCAGTTACGAAAGTCGCCTGTATTATATAGAAAACCTCTCTGTAAAGTCAACTTTTCATAGACTTTTCAATCAATAGTTTTGCAAAAAGAGGTTTTCTATACGTACAGGTAACTTTTATAACAAGGTTATTATATTATATCATTTAGAGGGTTTGTTTATTTATTTATTTTATATATTATTTTATATTTTTATATTTTAGTTGAATGTTTTTCATTACCTTTTTTCATCTTACTAGCACTTTCTTTGTAATTCATTGAAAACAATCAATGGAGGTGTTCTAGAAATTTGTTGGTCCTGAGTTTTTCTAGTACAATGTGAATTTAGCTCTTATTCCTGGAGAATAGTGCTGTTGTAAACAGATGTTTTCTCTAATCTGGTAAGTTGACTTGTTCTAAGTGGCAGAAAAAAGTATTGGTGGGAGATATGGATATGCACTTACATTTTTGTTACAACGTCTTGGACCAGTGTTAATGGTAGTGTGATATTATGAAACAAATTTTTAGATAAGTGTTACTGTTGCTAATGATAAAGCTATTAGGTAGCTGATAATCTGATACTTAATTTTAGTGGGTGTCATCCCAACTGTCACATTTCTGTCATTTTGTTTAAAAGAAATTTATTGTTAAAATAGGTAGGTGTGACCTATTATAAATTATTTTTGATAACTTAAATTTGATGACTTGACATTAACTTTCAACATATATTACCACAAGACTAATAACTTGTTTTTCTTTGAAATATTTTATATTTTATGGATACTTTATGAAGTTTCACGTCAGTGCAGATTGTTTAATTAATTCTCCCAAACCGGCTTTGTTAGTTTGCTTTGTTTTAGAGTTTTTTAAATCTGTTAAATATATTAAAATTAACCCCTTTATTGCATCAGCACACCTCCTGCTATATTAAACCTTTATAATAAACAGGAGGTCTTATCAGCTTTTACCAAAAATATTTGACATTGTATTTCCAATACTTAACCCCCTGGAAAAAGCAAAAAATAGCAAAGAAATGACCAATGATTTGATTCTTTCCGTGGGTCACTATACATTTCCGAGAACAATTGATAATTGATATTTTCATTTTTTAAATAACGTTTTTCAAATTACGAGTGACTTAATTAATACCCAATGAACATTGAATTAATAAAAAATCGATTCAAGGCAGTGCATATTCCAGCCCCTATTTGGGTGCGATAATCGCACGCATTGCCCTATTTGAAGATGTTAAAAAGTTTAAA